>JACXGK010000086.1:125961-137526 GCA_016801125.1 Novumbra hubbsi
TCCTCATACAACCCTCCACCTCATCCTCCTCTTCATTATCCTCATACAACCCTCCACCTCATCCTCCTCTTCATTATCCTCATACAACCCTCCACCTCATCCTCCTCTTCATTATCCTCATACAACCCTCCACCTCATCCTCCTCTTCATTATCCTCATACAACCCTCCACCTCATCCTCCTCTTCATTATCCTCATACAACCCTCCTCCCCTACTACTTATACTCATTACCATCTTCATCTTCCTCATCACCCCCTACTCACGCAATCCCCTAAAACAGCTCTTCCTGGAGACGGACAGGAGAGTAGAGGACAGTCCAAACTAAGTAGAGAGAAAATTACATCTAGATTTTGACCAAACAAACTGAAGTGTTAAACAGGTTTCAGAGAACAAATTAATAAATAAAACAGGCATGGTAACCTTGTCAATAACCAATTGGTGTTAAAAAGAATAGCATCCCTGAAAGCTTGTTCTAACCGCTCTGATAAACAGTTTACATTAAATCCAAGAGGAAAATGTCATTCTATTTACCTATTGAAGCAGGAAGAAAATGATTGCTACTTCTTAGTTTATTTAATTTTTCCAATGTTCAACAGTAGAGTAAATCAACTTTGTTTGGCTCTACAGTATTTTCTTTCAAAACAGCTGCCGGATTGTGATTTTTGTGCTTTTTGATTACATAAAGTGGCTCTCAAGTACATACGCCTTTAGACTTTTACACATTGTTTTGTGTTACAACATAGTCAAAAGTCCATAATGTCAAAATCTACAAATTGTTTTTATTACCCACAAATCCGAAACAGAAATAGAACATTTTGAGCTGACGCACCTCAGGCCACCATGATGTTACACTGCTTAAAAAGGGAACACTGAAATCACATCAGGTCTCGATTAACTGAATTATATAGTAACTATATTACTGTACATTGTGTAATTTGTTGAGAACAAAATGACATAACAATGGCCAATGGAAACCAAAATCAACAAGAGATTGAGGATTGGATTCAAATTCACACCATAAATCAAAGTTAACAATTGAAATTACAGGCTGTTCCAACTTGCGTAAATATAAACAATCTAACTCATGTGACTCAGTAGTGTGAATGGCCCCCAAGTGCCTGTATGCACTCCTGACAACATCTGGACATGCTCCTGATGAGATGGCGGATGGTATCCTAGGGGATCGCTTCCCAGACCTGGATCAGGCAACCAGTAAGCTCCTGGAGAGTCTGAGGCACTACTTAGCTTCCCAGAGGTTCTCAATTGGACTCAGGGGAACATGAGGGCCAGTCAATGACATCAGTGCCTTCGACATCCAGGAACTGCATACACACTCTGGCCACATGAGGCCATGCATTATCCATAAAATACCTAGGGCCCAGTTAACGTAGGAGTTCATCACATTACCTAAAAGCAGTCAAGGTACCGTTAGCTAGCACGTGGAGGTCTGTGTGACCCTTCATGGATATGCCTCCCCAGACCATCACTGAGCCACAACTGGTCAGGCTGGATGATGTTTCAGACGTTCGCCATGGCGTCTCCAGACTCTAACATTTTTCCACATGTGCAGTGTAAACCTGCTCTCATCTGTGAAAAAAACAAACTGACCTGCCAACTCTTGTGTTCTCTGGCAAATGCCAATTAAACTGCACAGTGCTGAGCTGCGAGCAGAGGTACATCTAGAGGATGGCCCTCATGTCAACCTCATGGTTCTGACAGTTTGGAGAAACCACCAATGGAGGCTCTGGCAGTGCTTCTCCTGTTCCTCCTCACACAAAAGAGCATAAAGGAGCTAAATGGCAACATTGTTTACTTTCAAAACAGCTGTAGTCCTGTGATTTGTGCTTTTTTATTACATAAAATACATACACCCTTGGACTTTTGATTGTTTTGTCTTACAACATTTTGATTTCATTTAATACATTTTTGCAATTCATAAACACAAAATGACATTATGGAGCACTGGCAATGCTGTTCCTCCTCCCACAAAGGAGCAGGTACCGGTCCTGCTGCTGAGTTGATGCCCTTACAGCCCTGTCCAGCTCTCCTCATGTAACGGCCCGTCTCCTGGTATCTCCTCCATGCTCTTGAGACTGCACAGGGAGACACAGCAAACCTTGCGCAGGCGCATATGGACGTGCCGTCCTGGAGGATCTGGCCTGTTCAAGCAGGACGCGTATGGACGTGCCGTCCTGGAGGATCTGGCCTGTTCAAGCAGGACGCGTATGGACGTGCCGTCCTGGAGGATCTAGCATGGTCAAGCAGGATGCGTAGAAGTGGCCCATTGTAAAAAAAAGTTCAAACAGATTCAGCTGACCTGCGCATAAATACATATTTGGAAGTTGGTTGCAGACAAAAGATTCACAGGCCGACAAAGAGATGAGACAGGGAGGAGGGAGATAAAGAATACAAACAGCCCCAATCTGGACAATGGGGTGTGTGTGTTTGGTTGTAGTCTTCCTATGAATGGGGGCAGTGAGCTGAGACCAACATGCTGGGATATTTATCCTCCCCACCCAAATATTGGTTTGTGTCTGCCGGCCAGAGACACACAGCTGGGCTTCTTAGCCAGGCACAAAGGCCCCAAATTAGTTCAGAAGCCTTCCATTCATTTCCCCTGAGTCATTTCCCCTACGTCTGACATTGGGGGCCAAGCGACGGACCCTTTAATTGAACCTCATACCCCTTATAACAGCTTGCACACTTCATACAGATCGGAAAAGCATTATATAAGTCAAGTATGAGCAATATTGCAACATTAAATGTTTGGTAGTGTCTACTGTATAATGGGTTTTAACGTTGTCTAAAACACTTAAGTCTGATAATATCCTTTTTCACCAAATGTAAATCATTTTTATAAGACACAGAAATATCATATCGTATATTTTGATGTGTTTTTCTACTGAGATGGCTTGAGAGCTAGACGTGGCTGCTACGCGAGTCTGGCCACAGAGCCAACAGACAGAACATAGGCAGTGTGTTGGACCACAGGCTCCTCCTTTGTCTACAGGCAGCCATGTTTCAAGGCACCAGCAGCCACATTCCTAGGTGAGTCTGGGTTGCATGTCTGTGTGTGTGGTATGTGTGTGTGGCATGTGTGTGTGGTATGTGTGGGTCTCTATTGTGATTATATGGAGGTGGCCCAAGAAACACTGGTGGGGTTGTACAATGATTCAGAAGATATTAAAAACATTCAAATGTCAGTGGGTTTGTCTGGGCCCCTTTCTCTGTGTCCCACGATCTTCCTGCCGGTGTCTTGTTTGTCTGCCTGTCTGTCTGTCTTTTTGTCCATAAATCTTGGCTTCTGTGGTTAAAGGGACACAGTGTCTCAGGCCACTTGAGTTCCTCCACAACCTTGTTAAACCTAGTCTTTATGAGCCTACTGTGCACATTGGCACGGTTTAGCATTGTGTTTGCTGGAACAGAAAAAGGCCCTCCCCAAACAAATTTCCACAAAGTTGGAAGCACTCAATTGTCTAATATGTATCTGGTACCATTAACAGGACCCTTCATTGGATCTATGGTGCCTTGCCTAAACCCTGAAAAACCCATCCTCCACCAAACGTAACAGAAGGAACTATGCATTCCGTTTGGTTGCGTTCTCCTGGCACCCACCTCACCCAGATTTGACCAGCCAGATAGTGAAGCGTGATTCATCACTCCTGACAATACATTTCCAATGCACTCGAGTCCTGTGGCGTCATACTATACAGCACTCCAGCCAACGCTTGGCATTGCGCATGTTGATGTGATGCTTGCATGCAGCTGCTTGGCCATTTTGTGAAGCTCCTGATGCACTGTTCTTGTGTAGTTGTTGCTTCCAGAGGCAGTTGGGAACTCTGTGGTGAGCGATGCAACAGATGATATGCGATTTTTACGCGCTTTATGCTTCGTCACTCGGCAGCTCAGCTCTGTGAGTTTGCATGGTTTACCACTTTGTGAGCAGTTGTTTCTCCCCGACCCTTCCACCTCATAATTATAGCACTCACACATGACCGGGGCAGATCTAGTAGGCCAGGAATTTCAAACTGACATAATGGCAAAGGTGGCATCCTTTGACAGAGCCACTCTTTTGTACAACCCATTACTGTCAAATGTTTGTCTAAAGATATTTGTGATGGCTTTTATGCACCAGTGAGTAATGGGTGTGGCTGAAACACCTGAACTCAATCATTATCAGAGGGGGCAACATGCTTTTGGCTATAGGTAAAGGGGTGTCTTTCAATCGGTATTAGAAACATCCATTTCTTTTTTATTTTGTTTTCTTGTTGCTTTTCCAGGATAGTTCAAAACAGCTTCTGTCTTTAGTCAGAGATATTGGAAGGGTTTCTATTTTGAAAAACGGTGCAGGTGAGAACCTTGGCTTTGAACACAGGAGCAGGAGGGTGCTGTACAAGAGTTGGAACAGGAAGGAGCTTTTATCATCAGGTAACACAGCATTCAGGCAGAAGTAATCACTGTTTACACAATGGAGCAGTTACCCGGTAAAGAGAAGAGTGGGAGGAGAGAGAAGAAAGAAGGAGAACAGAGGAAGAAGAGAGAGGAAAGAGAGAAAAAGGATAGCCTAAGCTAAGCAGAGCCCTGCTGACAGACATTGTGACAGTGAGTTGTTGTGTTGGGTCTTTGATGAAGCGGTCTGTTACAATGGACACAGGTTTGGGTGTAGATTGCTGGCTGTGGTTTAAAACACAGACCACACCTCAAACCAATTACTGTCAGTCAGTCCAGAAAACGCATATCCTGGTTATATTACTGCAGTTTGCCTCCGGCTTTACATTCCTCATCCCGCCCACAATAGGAGCCTTATCCTCAGAGGGCTGCAAAAATATTTCCCTTGCAAATTCACCATTGCTTTTTAATAAGGAAGTACTTACATACACCAACAGAGTGACCAGTAAATTCTGCATTGTCTACCCCCCCTGAACATTCCAATCAATATTATAAAACAGTGTTTGACCTGGTTAAACAAGTTCATGGTAAACTTTAGGTAGTAGTACAAAGCCATCAGAAGATGACATGTAACTAATCAGAAATTATTTCTAGGGAGGTAATAGTATCTTTTCATCGGTTGATTAAAGTAGGAAACAATCCCTTACAGGTATAGGTACCCAAAAGCACAATCTAGGTTAAGGGTTTCTTGCTTCAGTAGCACAAAACACAGTGGTTGATCCACGGTAGAAGTGTGGCTTGATTTGCTTCCATGTGCCGCATGATGGGATAATGACTATGAAGTAACTGCATTCTAAAACAGAATGACACATGGGGTGTATTCTGGAATTGGTAAAGTGTTACTTGAAGAAAGACCATATGTACTGCATTGCTTGTCAATCTCAAGGAGATTTCACCATAACTGAATGTTTGTTTGAAGTGGGTTCAAGAACTGGAAAGTCAATTATTCAGGGGCATATCTTAATAAATGTAGGTTAATGTTTTTGGAAGAAATCCTAACATCTGTGCAGATGTTTATTCACCCTTATTCCAACTGATTCTTTAACTGAAAATGGAATAAAAAATATTAGTCAGAATAGCTAGGATACTGGGTTGAGTTTTACATTGAGGAGAATTTCATGTGTACATAAATATTGTATTTGTGGAAATACTATCCATTTATCTATCTAAGAGGTCTTTGTTATTATAATCACTATATATTTCTGAGTGCAATCTGATGTTTTGGGCAAGATGTTTCATGGTAAAAAAAATATATATTTTGATAATGCATATTGAGCCACACCCCTTAATCATTGAATTCAGGTGTTTCATTCAGTCCCATTGCGACAGGTGTGTAAAATCAAGCACCTAGCCACGCTTCTCTAAGAAATTTCCTGCCTGACTGCATAGTGTCAACTGTAAAGTTTGGTGGAAAAGGGATAATGCTATGGGGTTGTTTTTCTGGGGTTGGCCTAGGCCCCTTTGACTGAAAGGGAAAAGTCAATGTCGCAGCTAAACAAGACATTTAGGGAAAATTCAATGCTTCCAATTTTGTGGAAACAGTTTGGGGAAGGAACTTTTCTGTCCCAGCATGACTGCACCCCAGTGCACAAAGCAAGGTCCATAATGGCTTGGTTGGATGAGTTTTGTGTGGAAGAACCGCATAGAGTACTGGCCACAACCTTATTGAATGGGCAAAAATTCCAACAGACACTCCAAAATTCTCCAAAAGAGTGGAAGTTGTTATAGCTGCAGAGGGGGGGAACTAACTCGATATTAATGCCTATGGATTTAGAATGGGATGTAATACAAGCTCCAGTAGGTGTAATGTGTACGTGTCCCAACTCTTTTGTCCATAGAGTGTATTAGAATAAACATGAATGTAGTACAAAGTAATACAATTCTTGTTTTGTCCAAAAGGGAAAGTTAAAAACATGCAATGGAAATGCCCAAAAAGCTTTCTGCAACTGATAAACAGTACTTAAAGGTAACTTCCTGTAGAAACATAAGGAAATCCACTGAAGTGCGTGCTCAGTATCTATGCTCAGAATAATCTGGCACCAAAGCACACACGTTAATCTTAAGAAAATGTCTTACTAAAAATGGCCTTGTTGCATCAAACAAACCATTCTTGCAAAAGACAACATGCAGAAGAGACTGCAGTTCGTGAAATACAATAAAGCGTGGACAAGCAAAATGAAAGTGTTACGGTACAATGGCGCTTATTCATGAATTGGGCGTACGATCAATGTTGATCTACGACAGGGCAGGTATTTAACGATATTATCTTTGTTGTATCCTTACGATCAAACTCACGTTTGTTCGGAGACCATGTGAACCAACGTAAAAAAAATTGCTTAATTCGCAACAAGACCATCAATATCACACAAAAAAAACTACAAAAACAGCCACAGTAACAACAACCACATTTAGGCTACATGAATGTTAATAAGTATCATAAAACAAGATGACAAAGCGTATAGCACATACAAACGTAACACATTTTTTCATAATGTTTCACTGCCTTATTAATTGATGATGTATTCCTTTCACTTTATGCTGCATCTTCATCTCTTATTTTTGTTTATGCGTTTGTGTGCTTTTAATTGCCATTGTGCGAAGCGCTAGACAAGTAAACTTGCTTTGCCTCGCTTTTCCTAAGTCACTCATGCCTTTAGTATTAAAGTTATCATTTTGAGGATCGGCATGTTTAAGTAACATGTCTTAAATTGACTAGTGGGAGTATAATAAACCAGTGTTTTGGGGTCGAGCACTTACCCTAATAATGGCACAGCTTGCTTTTCTAAAGGACCTCGGTTCTGTACGCAAAAGAGTGTTTCATGATCACAGTGATTGTGATTTTTTGTTTTTTTGACAAATGGTTAATAAACGGTTGGGGCTTAAAATGTATGCCTTAAGCTGTCAATATATAGGCTGAGGATCACCAAACCAGCATAAGCTACGGCTTTGTCATATGTAAATGAGGACAGGTGCATCTCGTTCTCGCGTCAGTTTCGTAAACCACACGAAATTAACGTAGTGCTCCAACGGCGCATGAATCTGAAATCATTTCTGAGCTTTCATGAATGACAAAAGTATGCCTGTATGTCAGATGCAGAGAAAAGCATTGATGCCTGTCTGCAGTTTTCTGTATAGCAAGGTGGCTGCTCTTACATTGTCTGGTGGAGCATTTTAGGGTGTAGTGGATTGGGTTAAACTCAATGAAATAATAAAAACTGGTTAATAAAAACAGTGAGTTATCATGTTGTACCTTTGGGAAAACGACTAATTGACAAAAACAAAAAACATTTTAGCACAATAATGACCCACTCCACTAAGACCTACTTGGAGCAAACGTCTGCAGATGAAACACTCAGTATTGCTCGCTCAACCAGGAAGTATTTTCCAGAACCTACTGGAGACAGAACAAAGCAGAGAGTGCATTCTCCTGTCAACAACCACAATTGAGCTCACAGGCTCTCTACACATAGTCGACAGAGCATGACAAGACAAGGCAAACCCAACTGACATTTTTCCAGCCATCTCCGGTTGTGCAGAGCCAATCTGCATTGTCCTCTGCATGACCCTCAGGCTCTGTCAGAATACCGGTAGCAGGATTAAAAACCTCATCACAATGACCCAGATCAGCACCATGGTGGGGACTGTACCATTACACTTCTCCAGAGGCCCAAAAGTTATATTATATATTAGTTTATTATTATATTAGATATTTCAGTTTTGTAGTGCCATTGGATGATGCATCTGAGATGTTGTGTGGCACTGATATGAACAGAAATGTATCCCATGTCCACACATCAGCTTCATTGTGGAGGACAACAAAGGGGTCAGGGCCGGCCCTAGGCATAAGAAACATAATAGGCTGCTTAGAGCACCCGACTGCCAGGGGGCCCCAGAGAACTATGGGTTTATGGCCCCTGAAAGGCTAGGGCCGGCACTGCATGAAGTAGCCTCAATGCAGCATCGTTGATATTAAGAAGTGCAATAACAAAAGATTTTATGCTATTGACTGGTGACCGGATCCCACTATTATAACCAGCAAACATTCCCGGCAAGCCGGGCATATTTTGTACTTCTCTTAAAAACATTTTTTTACCTTTCCTGAGAAATTCTCAATAAGCATTTGTAAGTGAGTTTCATTAATAATACAAGGAATATTTCCCAGTTGGGCTGAACAGACTCAGAGGGAAGACTACTGCCTTGGCCCCCAGGGCACATCACAGTCACAGACCTTCAAGAAGCCTTCAAAGGGGAAGCCACGCAGTCCTGTCAGCCACGCAGTCCCCGGTTGCAGCTTCAGATTCACTCAATTAGAATTAGGAAAGCCAGCCATGCCAGCCAGCTGTGCTCTGAACCAACACAAATGTGAAGTGACACCCCCTGATGAATAAAACAACAGAGACACAAGTGTGTTTATTCTGTCTGCATCTGTCTCTCTCTGCGGTACAAGTGTGTCATCCTCACTCAGAGCCGAGCTTAGAGCTTAATGAAGTAACAGACATTAAATAGAGAGACTCAGGACTCAGCTGCATGTTGTCAGCATTGTTAACAAACCTAAGCGCTGTGTGTGTCTGAGTTGTCACAGTTAGCTGTTGGTAGATCAAATAGTTCTCATCTGATTGGTTGTCAGATGAATTACCAAGGGAAGGGGTGAGGGGATGATTAAAATAGAGGAAGGTAATTGTGAAATAAATGAGTCTCCCCACTCAGAGGGAGAAAGAGTGGAGAGGGAGGACGTAGATAGCTTTTACTTTTATGAACATTAATTCAAATACAGTGCTCTTTTATTTACACTGTGGCTAGAATTCTGTACTGTTTTTATTAGCCCCAGAGACTTTCACTCAGTGGTAAAGTGTCATACCTGCAGTTGGTCCCACACTATTGGTATTTTAGCTTTGATGTTGGAACGAAGTAGAGGAGCATCAAGCATTGTGATGAACAACCCTAATAGAATATGTTATCTTGTTTCTAATTGTATATGCAATGCTATGAGGACAGGTTTGTGTAAATGGATCTTCGGTCTAATGTATGTTTTCTAAATGTCTTTTAAATTAAGTCACTAGCTGTTACCATTTAAAATCTTCTGAAGATAAAAAAAGAAAAGATATCTTAATACTATCAACAGACCAGCTACCTAAAGATAATATACAACAGAGAGGAGTGTGTAGTCCAAGCCTATTCGGTCAATCTCTGCTGTCAGCGCTGCTGTTTATGGGTGGGTTGGCAGTCGGCCATTATGCTGCTGCTTGACTGTCGCGCTCCCTCTCTGAAGGTTTGGCACCATGAGACAGAGATCAGGCCTTTCATCCTGCTTCAGACCACCTGCTCATAGTACACCCCACCCCACCCCAACACAGTAACACACACGCGCAGAGTGCTGCTGCTGCTGCTTCTGCCTTCCCTCCCTCCCTCCCTCCCTCCCGTTATTTTTCAGTTTATATTGCAGCCAGTAGCCTTGAGGTCCTTTGGCTGTGGTTGGCAGGGCACTACCTCAGTGAGTGGGTTGGTGTCTCAAGGCCTCCTGTGGGTCTGCGCTGTGTTTAGCTCCCCTCGCCACTCAGAAAGAGCAGCTACAGCTGGACCAAAACAAGATTCCGTTACTCACGCTCCAGTTTGTCCATTTGGAGCCCTGCTTTGCAGTCCGTTTGGCTTTCTTGAAATGGCTTACACTCTAACTGACAGATGACCTAATGTTACATACAAAAGAGGCCTCTGCAACAGGGTTGTAAATGCAGCCAGTCATTATTTTCATTATTTACTTTTTACTCATACAAATTCCACACATGCAAGAAAATATAAGTTAAACATATATTTTAAATAAAATCTAGCAATGAAATGTATTTTATAAAGATTGTTATAGGTCAACAAATACCCAACCAGAAGCCCCAAAGAGCAAACAACAACTAGAACCGATGCACAATTTATTTTGGACCCTAATGACTGTAACAAGTTTAAGTTACTAAGTTTCTAAATTATAATTTTTGTAAAAGATTCGGTGGAATGTTGTTCTGTCACAGCTCTCTTCTTCTTCAAATGAAAATAATGTGCTGGACAACTTTCAGTCAGGTTTCAGAGTACAGCAAAGAAACAGCACTTCTTTAAGTGCTGAATGATTTGTTGCTGTTCTGTGATTCTGGAAAGTGTGCTATTTTACTCTTGTGCTGCTTTTGATAGTGTTGATCATGTTATTCTCCTGGATCAGCTCTAGCAAGCAGTTGGTATCCAGGGTGTTTTGATTTAAAGTGGTGGGTCAACTCTTATTTAAAAGGTAGACCTGTTTCAGTTACTATGGGAAACATTTCCTCCTCCTCGGCTGGATGGCTAAAACCTTTCTCCAACTTATTGAGAATTAAAAGGGGCACTTTTTGGAACCCCCAATCAACAAAGGACCTTTGTAAATATCTGTGGCCCTTGTGTACTAATGTGCACCCCCAAGCAAGAAATGTTATCTTTGATTCAGCATAAGAATTTGATGAACAAATTAGTTTCGGTAAAAAGTAAAACTGAAGGTCACTTAGATTGTGAAAATAATTTTTCAAGTCACCTATACATGGCCGGCCCAGAACGTTCTGCTGCCCTAGGCAAGATAAAAAAAGTTGAAAATCGAGCATTAATCCTCTGTCCTCCACTGGTTATCTGTATTAATGGCACCTGTTTGAACTTATCAGTATAAAAGACACCTGTCCACAACCTCAAACAGTCACACTCCACTATGGCCAAGACCAAAGAGCTGTCAAAGGACACCAGAAACAAAATTGTAGACCTGCACCAGGCTGGGAAGACTGAATCTGCAATAGGTAAGCAGCTTCGTGTGAAGAAATCAACTGTGGGAGCAATTATTAGGAAATGGAAGACATACAAGACCACTGATAATCACCCTCGATCTGGGGCTCCACGCAAGATCTCACCCCGTGGGGTCAAAATGATCACAAGAACGGTGAGCAAAAATCCCAGAACCACACGGGGGGACCTAGTGAATGACCTGCAGAGAGCTGGGACCAAAGTAACAATACCTACCATCAGTAACACACTATGCTGCCAGGGACTCAAATCCTGCAGTGCCAGACGTATCCCACTGCTGAAGCCAGTACATGTCCAGTCCCGTCCCGTCTGAAGTTT
>JACXGK010000086.1:146131-173643 GCA_016801125.1 Novumbra hubbsi
AGAGCGGGTGGAGGGGGAGAGAGCGGGTGGAGGGGGAGAGAGAGCGGGTGAAGGGGGGGGAAGAGAGCGGGCGAAGGGGGGGGGGGGGAGAGAGCGGGCGGGGGGGGAATGTGCGTTACCGCCTGTTCATCTTAGACCACGGCAACGTGACAAGAGGCCTGGGAGGGAGACGCATCCTCGGCCTAGAAGTCTGGTGTAACGTAGGGTTCAATTATTTCTGAATTGCCTGCTCTTAACAGTGTGATTGGCTCAGGTGCGGTGGCGTTGTCAAGGCGGGTCTTACCCGTGCTGTCGGTGCGATGCGAGGCTTTGCCCTTGCCGCTCCTGCTGCTCCTGGAGCTCAGCGCCGCCAGCTTGGTGGGGATCTGCTGCTGGATGCCGACCTGCTTGTGCTGCTGGTTGGTGGTGCTGCACAGGTGGAGCGGCACCTCCTTCTTCACCGGCAGCACCGCGGCGTTGGCGCTCGGACCCCGCTGAGGAACGTCGGGGCGCTCGGTGTAGTCCGCGGGCGCCACAGAGAGGCTGGGGCGCAGCAGGGCCTTCTGGGGCAGGGGGAGGGTGTGGGGGAGTTCCGTCTGACATGTGCCGAGAGCTCCACAGCCCAGCAGGAAATCCCCGTTTAAACTGCTGGATAGGGGCCCCACCTGGGAGGGAAAGGACACGGAGGCGGTGGGAGCACCAGAACACTATGACTCACGGAAGTGGTTCAAACCAGTTCCAGGTGTAAATGCCAGAAGTTGATACAATGACATTATCTAAGACTGGAACGGAAAAAAATAACAATACAAGTTTTAATATCTGTATTCTGCATCTATGGCTCAGACCAAGCTGGCCTGTGATGTACATTCACTCCTTCTTGCTTTTGGATTGTGCGAGGGAGCGTGTGTGTGTGTGTGTGTGTATGGCAGTGTGCATATGTGGTATGCATGGAGACGCTGAGCACTGTGTCTTGTGTTTAAATGACTAGTGAGGTCTCTTTGAAGCAAGCATCTAAAGGGCCAGCCCAGCACGTTGCATGGCGCAGAGGAAATGCAGCCCAACTCTGCCTTTAAAGAAACACAATACTTTGAAGAGACAGGTATTTATGGGGAAAAAGGATATATCAGAAACACATGCTACTCTTCTGCTGAGCAGACAGCCTGGAACAGGATTTAATGTTCTTGGTAAGACCGAGGAGGAGAGAGAAATGGGCAGAGAGAGAGAGATGGAGGGAGGCCAACAGAAGCATTAAAACTATTTTAGAATAGGATCCCTCTGCCAATCAAGGTGTATCCCTCACTCCGTCTCCGCTGAACGTCTGCAGCCTGGTAGATCTGCACACACCCGCGGTCCGGTGACCTCATGGCTCAGAGCAGAACCCTGTCTGCACTGTCAAACTAATAATTACCTTGGTGGAAAGTCCACTGAAGTACGAGCCAGGCTCCCATAAAGGGTACATACGGCAGTGCTGCTCATATCAAGATAATACAACGTTCTTTCTGTGTTTGAGTTTGTATTTGAATTGTCAAACCAGGACATTGTCAAATGAATGGGCCTATTAAAGCCCCTGTTCCTGCTAACTAGTAACAGCTACATATAATGTCACCAGGAGTTCCTGCAGCTCCCATTGGTACTGATGGGATTTCTCCTTGTCCGGTCGGCAATTTATTTTGGAGGAACGTCCTGATCTAATGTCCTGTCGCCATTATTTGGAATGTGATTGGTTGGATATGAACTTCTCAGTAGTGGTATGTAGACTTCTGATATTGACCGTTGCCAGGGACGGGTTAATTAGGCTCCCTGGGATAGCCTCTCCAGAGGCCAGATGTTACAGTTTGAGCTGTATTAGGAGAGCAAGCAGCTACTGTGAGATGGCATAAGCAACCGTGTGACGAGAATTGCGATCGGAGTGTTCAAGCGCATAGATACATGGTTGGTTTCCGCAAAGAGAAGCAAATGTTTGTGCCTGGAATACTAAGACCCCTATGCTTAGAAATAAAAGCACAGACAATAAGTCAGAATTTAGGAATAATATTTAATTCAGTCTTACACAATTTTACTAATAAATAGTTTGCAGCAGGGGCATATCTATACATCCTTATGAGCTCTGAATTGTAGGTTCCCACTCCTAACAGCAGCACTGTTGACAACAATCAGCTGAACAGACTCCCGCAGGCCTCCACAAAAGGTTTGGCATGTGTGATAGCCGGGAGAAAACAGCAAACGAAATGCAGTCAGAATATGCACCAGTTGGTCTAGAAAGCGGACAGACAGCTTCAGTCAGAGAATAGGAGGTGAGAAAAAATGTGTGCGTGTGTGAATCTGTATTTGTCAGGGTCTGTGTGAGGATAAAGTGTATGTCGTCCATTGGTGAAAAAACAACCCTGAACACTTGGGCCCTTTGGGTGGGGGGGGGGGGGCCCACATGGAGGTCCCCGAGGAATGTCGAAATAACTCTGATATGCACAGTGGTCTTCTGTGTAGGCCCATGCCTTCTGGCTTCAACACACATCCCCAGGTGTTCCATTGTGTCCGCCCCAAGGAGCCCACAGAACACGCAGTAAATAGGGACTTCAACGGGGTCACATCAACAAGCATGGATACTTGACTGACGGTGATGCACTTTTCACTGGCTTGGTTTCAGCTGCCTTTTTTCAATGACTGTTGCTTGCCTGCCGTCTAATTATGGTTGGGGCCTTTTTTCATCCCGTCTCCGCTTACACCCCCCCCCCCCGCCCCACCCGAGGCAGGCGGTGAGAAGACACAGAGTTGACCACAGTCTGATAATATGGTTTCTGGAAGGACTTTTCTAAGTTACAAGTCCTGGTCCACAATAGAAAGAGAGGACTCAGCTCTACAAACGTGTATGAGTCACCCATTATGAAATGTGTCACAACTGTCATTATGGCAAAACAGTCATCACCTAATCGCTGTGTTACAAGTAAAAAGGCGAGACCGGATTAAATCGCACCAATTACAAGCAATAAGGACATCAAACAATAGGCCTAGGCTACAGTCTGTTGACTTACCGAGAACAGACTTAAGTACGAGTAATAACATAGCTTACAACAATAACCACCTCATTCTGCACTCGACCCCCCCACCCCAACTGGGGATCATACTGAAAACCCTCTGGAGGCTTCACCACTTGAGCAGAGAAGACACGAAAAGCTTTCGCCTTCTGGATGGTAAGAACATTTGTGGCTTCACGCACCAACCCTAAGTTAGAGTGCAGAGGCGTATATGCATGAATACGGATAACCTTTATTATTACCCTGAACCTTGCTTGTGCTTGTGCTTTTATGAAGGCCGTTTGGAGCAGCTCTCACTGCAGAGTTCAGACCCAAGCACACTCTTTTACTAAAAGCACATGATCCTGCAACTTGACTGAAAGGAATGCATTCCTTGTGGAGAGGTAACACTTCATCCAACAACAGTCCGCAGGACCATGCAGGCAGCTATGGTCGTTGCAGTAGGCCATGGCCAGTGCTGATGACCATGTACAATAACAGCACTGTCTAAATGGGACCGGTTAAGATAAGAGCCTTTTAGACTTCCATATGGCAAACTGACAATGTAAACTCGTTTTCATTAAGAACTATTTAAAGACAAAGGTTGGCAGATGATTAACCAACATGATTAAAATGCGCAGTGATAATAAGAAGATAATATCAGCTTGGCTCAGAGTCCAGAGCTCAGTCTGTTGCTGGGGTCATGTCTCCAGGAAAAAAAAAAACACAGTGGTGGTAAAACACAGTTTGATGTTTTACCACCACCGCTAACATGACTCACTGTGAAAACACACCTCAGTCTCTGCATGAGACCAGAGACCTCAGGAAAGGTATTCATTAGTTGCTTACTGAAGCAAAATGTTTTGCACAAAAAGAGAAAACGAAATAAACGCCAAGTGAAGTTGATCCCTACATTTGGTGGAGTTTGCTTCTTTCTGTGGTGTTCCACTGCTATTACCACCAGGTGAGACCGAAAGAAGACTAAGATTTAATTCTGAAGGCTTGATCAGACCAGCCTGCCACACCTAATCTCTGAAGTAATGGTTTGATTTGGTCTTCAAGCCCTCTTGACAAACTGTAAGACTGGACACAATCTGACCCATATAGAGTACACTAAATAAAATGTTAGAACTTTATTATTTTGCTGTTAGGGGATAATATTGTCATACGGTAAGGTCAAAATATTACTGAAAGGGTTACGATTGTGATGTCATTTTGGTGTTGAGCTGTTTGAAGAAAAAAAGCACATCTGGAACAAAAGCCAGTTTGAGTGATTTGGGTGATTTGATTTCAACTAACCAATGACAGTAAGCTGGGTAAGAAGGGGCGGATATAGACAATCCTTTCAGCCTTTCAGGTCTGTGCACTGGAAACATCTTATTAAGGCTGTCTGTCTTTCTCCAGCCTGTCAATGAGAAAGACATGACTGTCATAGATAAAATGTGCTTTTAAGGCATCTAAGGAAATCTGACGCTAGGCTTCCCTGACTTCAAATATGTGGAAATGGAAATGCATAAACATGCCTTCCCATTTCTTTCTGCATGTAATATGGGCTACCATGTTTGTGTATATGTACGCAGACTGTGTACGAGGATAAATGAATACCCAGGGAATTCGACAAAAGCCTATTGTAAAGTACGCTAGACTGTACACTACAGTCAGCCAACAAACAGTCAGCCAACAGGTCAGGAACAGTGATTTGTCGACAGACTAGTCTTGAGTAACTGTTGCTAAGCGGGAAAGGTAGGAACAGCTTCCTTAAGTTCCACCGCCCTGAAATTCACACAGTCACACACACCAATCCAATTAATTGTGTTTAGGAACAACAAAGGCCGAGGCCATGTGTGTGGATTTCAGATTGACAAGTGGTGGTGAGTTTCTCCTATAACTGCCTGTCAGTATCCAGTGCGCATGCTTGTAAGGGCTGATGTAGAAACCCGAACAGACCAAAGTCCATTCTCCTGCACACTGAACCATTGTTCAAAGCCCCTAGCAGAGGCTGGTGATGTTTCATAGAGGCAGAATCTGGGGCCAGGAAGCTGGGGGGGGGTGAGAAAGTGACACCTGGTTGTCTCCTTCTACAGCACCGTGGCTCCAGACGCTTCATCCCAACCAGGAATGAAATAAACGTTCCCAGCAAAAAAGTCTCTGTGATTGGACAAAGAGGACACAGAAACAGTGCTGGGTGTGGGGGAGGAGTTCTACCCAGTAGAGAACAACGGTTCGGGACCAACTACTTTGGGACATTGGGACTCGACTGGGTGAATAGGATTTTCTTCAGGTTCAGACAAGAGTGGGAGCACTGCTCAAGCCTTTTGGGGACCCCAAGCAAAATTGTATTTGGGGTGCCCCTGTCCCTTAAAGGTTCACTAGCGGTGGTGGGCGCTAAACGAGCGTTGTTGCCTGGTACCGGCCCAGAGTGTGAGTCACACGGACCAAACGCATTCGACGCATGTGTGATCACAGGTCATCCACCCACCTCAACGGTCTTCCTCTTGACCTTCCTCTGCTGCTCCAGGCGTTCCTTCTCTTTCTCCACAGTGCGGGTCGACTCCCTCAGTCGCTCCAGGTCCTGCTGGTACATCTCCCGCTGTCTCTCCAGCTCCTCCCGCTCCTCTGCCAACTTCTCCTCCAGCCTCTGGCACTCCTCCTCCCTCTGCCTCAGCCGGCCCTCCGTGGCCTGGGCCTGAACCCTGCTGCGCTCCCGCTCTCTCTCCCAGCGGGCCTGGGGACAGATGCAAAGGTCCACCTGAGTTGACGCAGTCTGGCAGAAGGCTGAATTAAATGAAGGTTAAAAGGCAGAGTTTCGATCCTCGTTAATAAGCCAGGTAGAAGTTCGGCAGGTTTTTGATGGCTCCAAAATGGAGGCTGGAGAATAGCTTATGGCTTGGATGGCTGGGGGCCACTGACTACATTTGGGTTATATTCTTCTAACATAAGTACTCTGACGCTATGGCAAAACACACAAGACAACCAAACCGCCCCTTAACTCGGACTTCTACTCCGGCATCATGGACCACTTTAAGGACCTTTTATAGTGACAGTTGAAAGCTGTCGGCAACCACCACCCAAACAGATCCTGGGATTCTTTCATCATAGAAAACGGACTATCTGATGCTCCTGCCCTTCCCCCACCGCTCCACTCACCGGCCTATTCTGGACCGCTACAAGGTTTTCTTGCGGTATTGTATACAAGTAAATTACACCGATGCAAATAAACATGGATTTCAGTCAGCCCCTATATTGCCAATGCACATTTCCCAAAAGTTGACATTGGTAACCAACCTAGCTCTGAATTGTCTGTTCATAACAGAAAAAAATGTTTCTTCCCACTAGGCCAAGACCTTTGCCCCAAATACTCCTGGTGAAAATGACTTTCATTTCCAATGTTCTCTCAGTCACACATGCCCTAACATCCTACAAGCTTTTTGAACCTTTCCAAACCAGATTTTGATAAGCTGCAAATTAGTAGGTGTTTCTTTATCAACAGTGATTTTGAAAGGTGCCAAAGGTGCCATTCTGTATTGAGGATGAAACAGAAGACAACCTGGAAACAACCAACCCAAGGAGGCCCGTCCCGTGTCGTACCTGTTCCTGTCGGTGCTGTGACTGCAGCTTCTGGAAGCTGGCCAGCTCCTCCCTCTGAAGGGCCAGTGTCCTCTGTTTCTCCTGCTCCAGGAGCACGTTTCCGCGGTGGCGACCAGGGAAGGAGGCGTGCTCGGTGAGGGAGGCACGCTGCAGCTCGATGTGGCTGTCTTGCTGAGTGATGATGGCCTACGGGAGGAGGGGAGACGTGGGGGAGGGGGGGAGAGATTGGCCAAGGTGGCAGCAAATCTGGGATAACCCCTTTAAGAAAAGGCATTTATAACGCTCTAATGACTACATTTGAGAAGCTATTGCGGAAAACTTTGAAACATCTAGAACAGGGGTCTCAAACCGGTTCCATGGAGGGCTGAGTGTCTGAAGGTTTTCACTCTCACCTTGTACTTGATTGATTAATCATTTCACTGACTGGTTAGGTCTACCCTCATCTGGTTATTTAGGTCTGAACCTGGAACCAATTTACAGGAAAAAACTAAAACCTGCAGACACTCGGCCCTCCGTGGAACCGGTTTGAGACCCCTGATCTAGAAAGTAAAAGCAGATAAAAGAACACCAGCAAAGAGTGAGATCTTTCAAAGCATCAGACAACTTATAGTTTAATTTCAGTAAACATGGTTAAAAAAAAACAACAAAAAGAACTGCTGACTGTCAACAAGGATGTTTCTATTTGGATGTGGACAGCCTGAAACACAATACTGATTATGAATTGAGACTGCAGTTGGACTGCGTGTTTGGAGCCAAGTCACACACAGGACCAGTGCTGACCCACATGCTATCATGTTGTTTGAATTATGAGCATGCATCAGGTAAGTACTGTTGTTTTGGTTACCTGCAGGCTGTAGAGTCTCTGAGACAACATCAGAACCCGGTCAAAGAACTAGAACAAGAACAAAAAAATCTTCAGAAAACTCTAGGAAAATGGACCATATGTGGACCTTTTAGATGGACTAATAAAATACCAGGGATTTAGAAGAAACTGTACAAATACCTCAGCCTCTGGAAAGGTGTTGGACCAGATGGGGTTCCAGATTGCTGGAGATGTCTCATAATCATCGTCATCAGCCTGTACAATAACACAGAATGACACAATACCCACAGCAAAACACACCCATGCACCACAACACATACAAACTTCACATACCAGAATTGTGACAGTAGCAATACCTAAATTAGGCACACTTCAAGTCATGACACAAAAATATTGCTTTTGTTCAGGGCCCATTTTGGGCTTGTTTGTTAGGTTGTTTATTGTTTTAATAAACAACCTAACATACCAAAAAGTTTGGCATCTGGTACAATGCAAAAAGTTGTAAATAATTTATCCCTTTATCTAATTGGAAATATTACAAAGACTACATACCAAATGTTGAAGCTGAGAATGTTTTGGGGGGAAAATACATTTTTGAATTGGATGCCAGCAACACGTTTCAAAGAAGTTGGGACAGGGGCATGTTTTCCCCACTGTGAGGCATCACCGCTTTTATCAATCCCCTGTTAGCATTTAGGAACTAACAAAACTAAGTAAAACATTGTCCCATGCGTGATATAGGATGCTCAACATCCTATAAGCCGTATTTTTTATTTTACAATGCACCAAATGTTTTTTAATGTGTGACAGGTCTGGACTACAGGCAGGCCGGTTTAGCACCAGACTTATTTACTTGGAAGCCACGCAGTCAAAATACACGCAGAATATGGTTTGGCACCGTCTTGCTGAAATAAGCAAGGCCTTCCATGAAAAAGACGTTGTCTGAATGGCAGCATATGATCCCCCAAAACCTGTGTGTATTGTTAATAATTAATGGTGCCTTCACAGATGTGCAAGTCACCCATGCCATGATCACTAATGCACCCCCATACCATAATGGATGCTGGCTTCTGTGCAGATAACATCTTCTCTTTAGTCTGGGGGACATTATTCTTCATTACTCATTATTTGGTCAGCAAACCGCGAACGTGGAGAGTAGGCGGTCAGCTAACGTGGAGAGTAGGCGGTCAGCTAACCGCAAACGTGGAGAGTAGGCGGTCAGCTAACAGATTTCCCCATCCATGTGTATCTCCGTGTGATGTGTTACCCACCGGTGCCTGCTCCATGGCCTTGAGCTGGGGGTCGGAGTGGGCTCTCTGGCTCCTATCTCTGCCCTTGTCCCTTCCACTGTAGTTCTTTTTCTTCGCACTTCCTTCTGACACACACAATTTTGCATATTATGAGAGCACTACGCAGACAGAATAGGTAAACAATAGAGATCCATTACATGTGGACTAAAGCAATATGCGGACCAGACTCACTCTTGTTAAAAATGGTGGGGCTGCTGTCATAGCCCCCAAACGTATCTGCCCTTCTGGGCAAAAATCCAAAGCCTGAGTCCTCTACGTGATGTGTAGCTGGCTCTCTCACACCAGACAATAACAAATTCTGGAGGTTTTCCACTGGGAGACAAGATAGAAAATATTTTAGACAAGACGATGTTGAGAACACGGGTGTGAAAAGTCTTAGTTACATGAATCATATGTTCTCCAGATCTGTATTAAAAAAAAAAATCTCAGGATATTGTGCACAAGCGTTTTGTACCTTCAATGATGGCCCCCTTGAGCAGCGTCTCCCCCTGGTGGAGGTCTGAGGCATCGCCACGCAGCAGGAGACGGGAGCGCGAGGCCATATCCTCAAGGCCAACCACGGAGTCTGCCATTTCTACAAACAGCTGCAGCTTCTCAGTCAGACTCGCCATTATTTGGCTATCCTTCTGGCTCAGACACTCTGGGAGGGGAGTGATGGGTGGAGGAAGATTATTATTAGATTCTTCGAAAGACATAAAAAAACCAGGAGGATGAACAGTGAGCCGAGGCAAATGTTGCTGACTAGTGCAAGAGCACCCTATAGTGGTCTACTATCAACATTACAGTACGTGAAAAAGTCCCTCCTTTAAATTACCTTGGAACTCTTTGAATCTGTTTGCTCGAGCCGCCTCTTCTTCATTGAAGAGCCTCTCTGTGTGCGGACCACTAAAAAAACAAAAAGCAAAAGCACACATGAGACAGACAGCAACCGTTTCAACCATATTAGCCCCAAATACAGGCAATATTAAACTAGTGTTGCATACCCAGCCGGAGTTAGAATTCATTGTCCATCATTGACTATATGGCGCTACACTGCAAGAGTTGTTTGGTGGGTGACCTTTATAAAAAGACAAATACATCCTAGGAAAAGAAAGCAATTTCTGGCAAAAACACCCAAACAAATGATATCAAATTTAAATGAAATGTTGAGATGAGTCAAGGCCAGAGTTATAACATGAACAGAGTTCACAAAGTACTGGCCTCCTTTATGATTTTCCTTATATTTGCATATTGTTTTTCCATGCATGCTGTGATAATTGACTACAGTGTGTAAGGACTCTTTTGGTTTTGTCTTTTGCCTAATATAACCGGATTTACAACTATAGTGTGATTGTTATCACTATAATGGCACTGACAGTACGAGATCTGCCTGCAACTTGGACTTTGTTTTGATAACGCAACAAAAAAATATTTTACTTGAGAAATACTTTGCAGTGCTCCCATGTGGCGCAGTTTTTCATATTACTGTCTCACAGTACAGATGCATCTTTGTTTTAAAATACTGGCAGCGTGAACTCAGGGGTCCATCTGCGGTGGAGGGCAGACTGTCCAACCCTTTTCTTGTCACAGCCCAGGCCTAGGTGGTTTGGGAGCCTGAAAACTCAAATGTAGTTGTTGACCAGAGTATGCACTCTCCTCGAAGCTGGTGTAACTGCAAACAACTCCTGGTCAAGCAAAGTGATAAGGTCAATGATTTGGCAACAATTGACTCTCCCAAACCCGCCGAGGAGTTGCTCCAATGAAGCAAGGCCAACTTCTTGAACTGGAAATCACCAAATTCTGAGAGACTTCCTTTTTTTTCTGCATCAAAAACCTGTCCAAAAACGTCAACATGCCCTACAGATGAGTACTGTAATCTTAGTGTCACAGAGGTCTTTTAATAAAGTAAAACAGGCTTCCCTTATTCATTTTCACAAAACAAACAAACAAAATTGCCACATCAAAATACCCCTTCAAAACAATAGCTCCTCTTCCTCTGGTTGATCAGTCTCTCACATGGCTGTAAATTAATGTTGGCCAACTATCACATGCAGAACTGCTTTAACTCACTTCCCAAACCTTCTGAATCACTCATCCGTTTTGGAGCATTCTCTTTTTGGATAATCCAGCTGCACTTTACCTTCACCAGACATAAATAGGTCCAGAACTTCCTTGTTTTAGGCATGTCTATAGAACATTCGTCTTCACAAATGCTTACAAGTGGGGATTGGCCAACATTAGGCAACTTTCAGATCTGCATGGATCCCAGCACCAAATCCTATGGGGCGGTTTCCTTGACAGTTTAAGGGCTAAAAACACATTAAGCTAGATATTCTTTTTTGTCCAGGACTAGATCTATTTTGTGACCAAACAACATAATGCAAACAGTCCAGAATAGAGGGGGAAGTGGGATAGTTAAGTGGCTAGATGACTTGAATACTTAAAAATGTAAGGCCATATAAATGTGAGGTGAACAAATGGGTGTTTCACACACAAGAAGACATTCTCTATGAAGATTCAGTTTCTAATCCAAAACCTGCCAAATCTGTCTGTGAAACCAGATGCAAATATAGAGGAAAGCCAACACATATTTTGCACTGTACACAGGACCAGAATGACTTGAACATAAGTGTTTAACAACAGACAGTATTTTCAAACTGTGCGTACTAATGTAGTCTCAAAATGTTTTTATTTCTGCCACCACTCAGTGTCAACACTTCCCTGTCTCCGTCCTGTGTACCTTGAGTCTTGCTAGCACTAGAAGCGCCGAGCCATTGTTACCCCCCTAAAGCGCCGTTTGGGCAAAATGTGCGCATGAATCTATAGACAGGGACGTATTTACTGACACGTAATGGTCGCTAGATGGCGCTTCTTGTACGGATCCAAAGTCAAGGCCGAAACTTTTGGGTGTCTGTTATCTCGTGTCAAAGTGTTTTGATTCAGTGTTGCTCCGATTCCGAGGTTAGGGTGTAACGATTGCAGTAACTACAATGTGTAAAGACGCCGGTATGGCTTGGTTTTATACGATATAATATTGCAGTTTGTATTGCTGAAATAATATAAATAGCAACGAAGGAAATATAAAGTCAAAATGACTTTGGCAACTGAACTGGTGATGTCAAGGAGTTTGTCTTGCGCCTTCACCTTACTGTCGATCTATGGCCAATGTCCGTGTTACGTTCTAAATTTCACAATAAATCGACCTGCTCACAAAAAACAAATTTCACTATATAAAACAAGTGACATTTAAAAGAACAAAGTATGAACATAATTCTAAACCTCTTTCTTGTGTATTTTGAATTAGGTAAATACCAAACATTCCGAAATGGTTGTGTTAATAGCTTTCCGGTGGTGCAGTGGGTTGAGTGTACCGTTAGTAAGCCCAGCGTTCATGGTTCGATTCTGCCTGCGACAACTTAAAATGTATTTTTCTCCTTCCGCAATTTTCCAATTGTCCAAATTTTTTGGAGTAAACCCAAATTGCTGCTTCCAGCTATATGTGTTATTATAATATTGTACACTAAAAAGTGGCTGAGAAAATAACTCATTATAAAATCTATAGAATACGTTTTACATAATATCTTAACCTTCATTTTCCATAATCTCCCTACTACACGATAGGCAGGACAAGGAGGAGCTATTAAAATTACAATGTTTGAAACATTCATGTAAAATCACCTGATATGAAAATGAGCAATCGAATGGGTGTGTGTAATTAGTGGATACTCAAATAGGTTAGTCTTAGGGAATTGCATTGTGCTCAGGGTTTTTTTGTTTCTTTGCTTGAGCTAGTAAAGAATGCCCCCATTCCCCACCTAAGACCGCATCGCGAATCAATAGATTTGGTCTCAAGTCAAATCGATAACATGTCTGGGAGAGCTCACAAGTTTTGTGCCCTGAACATTGAACGCTGACTTTACATCTCCTTTTCGCAGTCGCATAACAATATTGTCCGCTACTTTAATTTCTCCATAAATTGCGTTGTGCATTCAACATGTATTTTGTTGAACGGCTAATCAGAATTCAATGCAAAATGTGTCCGGTTAATTGGCCATGTATTGTGTAAAGCGACATTGGGCCTTGTTCATCTACTACAGTTATGTTCTCACTGCACTGTATTTCACAAACGTATCGAATACCTCCGATATCATCGCAAACGTATCATTCACAAAACGGGCAGTCCTTGTGGTCCTGTCATCAAAGTGCAGATAACTGAGAATATTTGATTTTCATGTCGGTCGACCAATAATTATCTTGTTTCATGCTTTTACCGCCAGTAGCACGTCTCAAATAAATAAGATCCACTAATGCTTTTAGTTCGGCATCTGTCAATTTTAACTTTCCTGCATAATTTTGCTCAGCTCCCGCTTCAGTGTATTTTCTAACGTTTGTCCAGATGTCTGTGTCAATGAAACACTTTAGACTGCCCAGTGGACTTTTAATATTTTCATATGTAATATTATTAGGGTTATTCCGTCAGGAGAAATCCTATTGTAATTGTAGGTTTTATTATTAGGGTCACTCCGTCATGTATATAAAAAAAAAAAAAAAACATTCAGAAATAGTCGAATTATTAACCTCGTTCGCGGGGTAGTGCTTAGAGTGAATCGATTGTAAACGCAGGGTTTTTGGTTCAACTCCCTCAATCTGCCGCATCTTAAAATTTGCTTTTACTCTTCCGCATTTTGCGTATGCGTGCGGTACACGTCTGTCAATTTTCGAATTGTCCCCAATGTTTTGGAGTAACCTAAATTGCTGCTTGCAGCTATATGTATTATCATTATTGAATTGTACACTTTATTTTACTTGAGAGTCAAATAAAATAAACCGTTGCTTTCTACATACATACAACTACTAGACCACTTCAATATGTATGACACTGAATCATAACACAAAGACGTTCCGGACCTTTGCTTGAAGTAATTTGGTCTAACTGGACGTTTCTACATTTTAATTGAATACAACTGATCTATATATTTATAAACTTTAAAGATTTTTTTCCTAAATAACAGAAGACTCGTATACGAGAGCCCTTGCGACATCTGCTGTTTGAAAAGAGAATTGCAACCATGGAATGCAGGAATAAAAATGGCGGAATGCGCAATTTAACATTGAACAGGAATTAAATAGCCTTAAATCAGCTTTTCTCAGTGTGATTTTGACAATTTATAAAACACACATATTTAGGAAAAGTAAAAAAGCAGGGTCCTGAAATTTGATCAAGAGCGAAGATATAATTTTTTTCCTCTTCACTGAGTAAAATTTGCCCGCTCTGGCACTTCTAGTGCTAGTTTAGTTATTAATAACTGAAAATTGAAATCTTGTCTTCAACCCCTCTTACAGCATTCTAAAAAGCCCCAAGTGACCATATCCTTTTGTAAAGTAACCTAAGATATAGTCCATCCGATGCCTTTTCTATAACCTGAGTGAGTTTCTGGGCGCCAGTACCTCTCAACGGCTTGGCGAATGTGTGTCATCCAGGTGTTACGCTCCTCCTTGGAGTTGGTATGGATCTCGTACATCTCTGGCTCATTGGACGAGGCACAGATTAAAAACATGGCCTTCTCCTCATGGGCCACCTCCCTGACAATCAACTTCTGGAGGGAGATCACTGACGGCTTGTTGTCCTGGAGGCAAGAGAAGGTGGGTAGATGTCATGTCAAAAGACAATAACAACAGAAAGATTCAAAGAGAATGCTTAATGGCTTTCTCCACTAGTCAGTTGGGCTGAAATAGCAAAGCTAACATTAGTCACATTACATGGCTGATTTTACAGACACATTCTTGACTCACCACTGTGGAGAAGACATATCGCTGGTCTTTCTCTTGGAGTAACAGCAGCACATCTGACAGTAGCACAGCCAGAATATCTGAGAACACAGGAGCATTTTATTGTTAGACCTGGTCAGATCAGGATGTCAATTCAGACTAAGAATATGGAGCTCAAGCCTGGTTTGTCAGACTATGAACATGTTACCTTTGAGTCTGCCGGAGGCGGCTTTCCAGTTGACTGTCCCTTCGTGCAGCAGCTTCCGTCTACCCTGGGCCAGGTCCTCTCGGCCAAACACACGGCCATCTTTGAACTTGCCCTGGGACTTCAGCTCTAACTTTTGAGCAATGTCTCGAAGCCGCGAGGCTTTCTCTTGGATGTTGACGAGGGAATCCACCTGGACAATGCAGTCTTTGATCAGACCCAGAGACCTTGTCAGTTCTTCATGCTCCTCGGTGCCCGCTGAATGGACAAATTAAACACCAACGTCAACTTCAGATACACCGAACGTCAGGAAGAAATAAGCAAGTACATTTTCAATTCATTAGCATCTAAGGTGCTACATTGACACATTAACAGAGCTTACACACAAAAAACAAACAAGCAGCATGACTTGCTCCACCTCATATTCTCTGTAGAGTATAATGGTGGGTACCTGAACTCACAACTTGCTCACCAGAGACCAGCAAGAGGTCAAAGAGTAATGCAATCGGCATGCTGACAGCAGAAATGTCCATGAGGCAGGACATTTATTGTTCACATCAACGGCACCTACTATACATTTATTTTTCCAAGCGTCATGATTTGGTCAAAGCATGCAATCTTAAAATGGAAATCTGTTAGGTTCAGCCACGACTGCATTAGCAAAACAAACATACATAGATTTCCAACGCAAGTAACACAAATGTAAAAGGACAGCTGTGTAAAAATAATATTTGAATACTGAATTCATCTTTGTATACAAATGAACTTATATGACAAACCAAACCATCTCAGTACCTCCTCATCCAGCTTTCTGATTTGTGAACTCAACAAACACCAACCATGCAAACCTCTGCTTAAACTGTGGGTTTGCACAAGCTAATAATTTCCGCACAAACCGTCAGAAACTGTCCTACAGTTTGCTGTTGTTATGAATTTCAGTGGACAAATGCTCAAGTAGAAACCCTATATCGAGGTCTAATGAATTCCAATTGAGGTATTTCCTAATATGTACTCAAACCTCATGAAATCTTTGATATTGTTGCATTAATTATTTACTTAATTATTTAACTAGGCAGGGAGAACATTATGCTTATTTCTTGGAGGTTTCATATATAATAAACAGACTGGAGCAATGTACCTACAAATCTCCTACTGCCCTTACCTTCAGTGTTCTGCACAATGCGTTCCACTAGCACTGGGTACTTGGTGATGCGCTGTGTTACTAGAAGAATGCACTCAGTCACCCCTAATCTCCTCACAATCGGCAAATTGTTTATTTTCTGGAAGACAAATATTAACGTTTTAGGAAGTACACTTAATACATTTTTGGGATTGTCCCTCTATGCAAGCAAACGCTCACACAGGGAAATCAGGGTCAACCCAGCATGAGTGCAGCACAATCTAGTTACATTTCATAGACGGCTCAAGCTATATTTATAACAGAAAAAAATCAACATTAAAACCTGTAGTGGACATTTATCTTTTATTGTGCAATGCCACACAATCGACTGGGGATCCAAAGTTTTGTGTACATATTTCGTTTTTATGACACTTCAATTAACCACGATGTGTTAAGAAATTGTTCTAGTAAAAAACCCATAACAAATTACCCGGATGAGGTTCTGAAACTTCTTGCTGTGCAGCTGTTCTTTATAGTAGCTGACAGCCTCAGTGTGGTGGCTGCAGAAATGACCGTAGCTCTCCTTCATCCGCTCCCCTATATCACCTGAAAACTGGAGGAGGAAACAATTGTCTCAGGAGTGTTAGCTCCTGTTCCCACCACACAATTATCCTTCTACTGAGAGGCCATATTCAAGGGCAATTGGGGACTTGATTGCAGAGCTTCAACCCTTTCCAGCAAACCAAAAACTCTTAACAAATTAAACAAAAGCCATGAGGTGAATATGTATAAACACACTGCTGGAAAATGAAGGGAACACGTAATCACAGTATAACACTAAACCAATAAAATATATCAATCGGTCCGGGAATCTGTTCTCCTCACAGTGAACGTGAGAGACAAGAGTCCGGAGAGGCCGGGGTGAACGTTATGCTGCCTGCAACATGATCCAGCATGACCAGTTTGGCGGTGGGTCAGTGATGGTCTGGGGAGGCAAATCCTTGGAGGGTAACACAGGCCTCCATGTGCTAGCCAACGGTACCCTGACTGCTGTTAGGCACCCGGATGATGTTGTCACATGTACCAGCCCCATGTGGGCAGAGCGGGTAGGCAGTTCCTGGATGACAAAGGCTATGATGTCATTGACTGGTCCTCACGTTCCCCAGACCTGAATCCAGCTGAGAACCTCTGGGACGTTATGCGTCGGTGCATCCAATGCCGCCAAGTAGCGCCACAGACTGTCCAGGATCTCACTGACGCAGTGATCCAGGACTGACAGGAGAACCCCCAGGACCCCACCCACCGTCTCATCAGGAGCACGGCCAGACGTTTTCGGGGGGCACTACTTGGTCACATTGAGTTGCCGTGATGAAATGTACACAAATTGGAACGGCCAGTGATTCCAAATTATTCCTTCGATTTTTGGTGTGAGTGCACTACTCGAGTTCCCTTAAATTTCTTTGAGCAGTATATAAAAATGTAGAGGCAGAAAAAAAAGACGGTCAGTTACCGGAACATCATTGAGAAAAGATACAAGCCATAACGTGTGGGGTCACGTGTACCTGTGTGGTAAGGATGTCAGCAAGTCTCTGGATGTTATAGTTCCTGTCGCTGCCGGCCTGCGTAGATTCTCGGCGCCGGTCTTTAAGGCTGGACAGGAAGTGTGTGTGCAGCTCCAGCAAAGTCTCCAGGCGTGGGAACAGACATTCAAGTTGGCGCTCTTCCATTTGAAGACGCTCTTTCAGCTCCCTCATGTACACACGCAGCATGATCTTCAGGGTCCTCACATGATGCATCTCGGTCTGCATCAACTCTGAGAGGTGGAACCGAACAAACATTACTTGACCGCACTCTCTTAATGATTGTACTTGGGGACAAACAAATGATAAATGAAACAAAATGATGATATAGAGTTGAGCTTCTCCATACTAATTATTCACATTTCAATCCGATAGTTAACCTCACATTCTTATGTAATGATAAAAACAGCAACAATATGAAACCTATATATAGAAGCAGTCTAGCTGACCATAAATGACGTCCTGCCTCTTGACCATCTCCTTGGGGTGGTCCTTCAGATAGACTGGGTCCACAGCCAGGCTCCAGGACTCCACCTCCAGGTCTTGGGCGTCGGAATCTAGTTCAGCTTGAACTGCTGAGTAGTACTCATCTGGGACAGAGGAGCGCCAAGGAGTTTGGGAATGTGTATGGGGACATCAAAAATCAAGTCAAATAATGTGTGTTGGACCACCTTCAAATGATTTATGAATTCCAAAGGGGAAGTATGTTATCACCACAATGAGTGCAATTAAATGAAAACATTAAATCAGGGTTGCAACCAGGGCTAATCAGGCAAGCCGCCTCTCCCACACACCCCAGTGTAATGGGGTCACATCCCACTCCCACAGCCCTTGCTCTCTACATGGCAGTTATTTGAACCATCTCATGACCCCTGACAACAGGCTTACACAGCCCTCCTCCCGGAGCTTTAACCTCCCGCACTCCAACCATAAGCTCTAGCGCACACGGCGACTAATTGCCTGCTCATCAGGAATTTAATTAGTCGAATCCGGTTACTTTTAACGGAGTTGGAGCCAAAGCAGGCACAACCAGTAGTGCGACTCACCCTCGACAATGACGGCGTCATTGGTGGAAGGGGCCAGGGACACCACGTCGTCGCTGCAGCGCTTCCCGTCCGTGTCGTCCATGTCCCCAGGGAGGGATCTGAAAGAGGAGCGCCACAGGTCCAGAGTGGCGTACATGCTGAACATCCTCACAGGATACAAGTCTACAACGAGTCCCAACTACGCTACTGTTCACCAGACTTTCAGAATACTGACACTAGAACCTGCTTACATCACTACGGTGGGGAGAAAGACGACACTACTGCTACAGCAAAGCGGCGTACGGAAATGTACGAAGTTACCCCTCTACTATACTGACAGATTATACAACCGCATGACAAAGATACAGCTGCAAGCCCGTCTGCAAAACGCTCCGTCTCCACAGTACTGGCTGTTTTAAGTGCCGTCTAGGCACAAATCAAAGAGCTTCAAAATGTACCTGACAGTTAGCTACAGCATGTTACCTATTAATAACATCAGAAAGAATTGGAAAAAACTCAAGCTGGAAGCAGCTTTTAGCTGGGTGGAAATGATGTATAAATAGCCAACATTCATATGCACCACAACCATCTTCCAATTGAAATATAAAGAAGACAAGGAGACACACATCCTCGGCAGTGTTAGATAGAAAACTATTTGCTATAAATAGTAGAGGTCTACAAATACGGTCTATTAGAAATGTGCTCTAGTTAACATAGCCATAATTAACATACTTACCTTTGCATCTTACAGGGCTCATGTAACCTAATGACTTATGGTTTGCTACTCACCCAGAGCTGCTGTTGTGGATGTGGCTGAGGCTGGCTGCAGCAGCGTGACAGAGGCTGGAAGAAGAGCTGCTGGAGGCTGCAGGCTGAGCGCTTGGTCTGCGCTGGGCGAGGGTCATGCCTTGGACACGTGGCGAGTCGGATGGGCCATCGAGGGCTGGCAAGGACTGGTTCCGATCGCGGTCCCTCAGGGCTGGGAGAAGACGGGAGGGGGAAGGAGAGGTGGATGAGAGGTGGCTGGAGCGCTGCTGGCCCCAGTAACGCTGCAGCCAGGCGCGAGGCAGAGGACCCCGGAGGAAGCGACAGGTGAGGTTGTCCCTGTGCATCAGTACCCGGAGCCCAAGGCACCGGGACAGACCACACAACGGGCTCCGGACATTGCCATTACTCCGGGAAGGTCTGGCCCTTCCAATCCCTTTGTTAACCGTTAGCGCCATATTGTACGGTGGACTGTCTCGTAAGACAAGAGGCGATGCCACTGGCCCAGTGATCACACACAGCTTTATAGTCCCACCTGACCGCTGATCTAGTACATTCTAAAGGTCACGCATGCCCCTTAAATCCTTCTCCCTAAATTTGAAAATCTCTCTCCTCCAAAACCCCACAATCTCATCTCCACTTCCTTCTCCACCTCCTTCGTCCCCTGCAGTGTTGGGCACTCGGCTGTGAGCAGTGTGGTAATAGGCACAGATTAACAGAGAGTAGGAGGGGAGATGAAGACCGGTGTCCTGCTGTTCTTCAGATGACTGCTGCCGAGAATGGAGCCATTTAACGGCAGACATCACACCCAAGAAAATAATCAATATGGATTATTTTGGGTTGAGATGCCCATAATTAATGATTTATTTTGCCAATGAAATTAATTGTGAACATTGTAATTTCCTGTGTTGAATAAAAACTCCCCAAACTAGCAAGAAAAGATAAACTATATAAATGCCATGATAGGTTTAATGATTTAAAAAAGAGCAACAAGGATATAAAGATTAGTTATTGTAATTGTTGGCAACAGGTTATATAGCTTGCTATTTTACAGCATAAATGTGTTCACAGATGCCATGTGATTCTCTTTATGTGTGAACTGTTATTTTTTGTGTTTGTTTCAGGCACTTGATTGCTGTCTGTGGTGAAAATTGTACTTTCTTCTGAAACAAAAATACATTTACTTTGAATGTTGAATGGACAAAATTACCTAGAAAATATTCTGAACCAATTAGTCTTTGACTAGCCATGCTGTGATGCCTGGACTCTGTTAAAGAGCCTGGAGTTCTGAGACACCCTGTAGATCTTTGATGCACACCGCCGCACTGTAGAGCATCTATGAGGAAGAGGAGCCAGTCACGCTTGGAGATTCCAGCTCACATTTCTGCTTGTTTTCCACAACCGGTGCTATTCAAATGCTCTTGAAAGTTTGCTGTAGTAGTAGTCTCAAGAGCAAGGAGGAGATGCCGGAAAAAGGGCAGTTACACAAGGAGCATTGGACAGGGCCGTAGAAGGGCACCAACCCAGCAGCAGGACTGGTATCTGCTCCATTGTGTGAGGAGGAACAGGAGGAACCTGTGGGACACGTGCTCACGGCCCAGCTCGATTGGCATCTGCCAGAGAACGCCAGAATTGGCATGGCCGCCATTGGTGCCCTGTTCTTTTCACAGGCATATCCTTGGAGGGTCACACAGGTCTCCACGTGCTAGCCAACGGTACCCTGACTGCTGTTAGGTACTGCTAAGTAGCACCACAAACAGTCCAGGAGCTCTCCGATGTCCTGATCCAGGTCCAAGAGGAGATCCCCAGTCATCTCAATATGGACAAATATGGACTTTGTCGGGAGTGCATACAGACCTGAGTCACATTATGAATAGGGGTGAGGAAATCCACCCAAGCCTGTCATTTCAAATACTTTCCTATGAATCAAGCCTTGATACGATTGGTTTCCATTAACCGTTATTTAGTTCTCAAGTTATAATGCACAGTAAGAATTTGGATATTGAATATGATTTAGGTGTTCCTTTAATCTTTTTAAAGAGTGTAGATTAATTCATTAAAGGACAGCAAAATTCTGCAGCACATTTACTAAATGTAACCGTCATTAAATATTGGAGCAAACGGCAACATTAATTTTGTAGCATGGAAGTAGAAGGTTCCTGCTTTAATTGGAATGGTCTAGTGCAGATACTACCTGGTTCCCTGGAGAACATTGTCACTTCATTATCACCTCCCTATAGACTTGGCTTCATGGTCTCTCACACACACAAACACATGCGCTTGCTTTTCTATCCTTGTGGATACATGTGGGACCTAACTTTGACTCACAAATCCATGTTCCCTAGCCCTAACCTTAACCTCAATTTAAATGGTATACATTAACTGAACCCCAAAGCCTAACCGGTGTTATCTCAACCTGAAAGTAACCTCTCAAACTTGTATATCAGCTATATTTTAATACATTTCATTGAGAGCAAGCAAAGGCCTGTTTGTAAGTAGGACCCCTTTTATAGAGAACACACCTCGAAATTGACATTACAAAGCAGTAATCCTGCCTATTCAATGCCAACTTCTGCCTCTAGTGCACACACTAAATTGTTCCACTGGAACGCGTTAGTCAATAAGACGATTTGCTTCCCATCACTGCTATAAAGCACACTGAAGTCTAGAAAAAACAGACCTTTTATAAACCCATGTATCTATGACTGACACACACACTTCAGACTAGAGGGCTGGGCCTTATTTGTTTTTATTTTGAGTAAGAAAAATTAACAGTCCTAAAAAACTGATTGACTGATTGCAGGACATGTCACAATGCTCGTAGTACTGCTTACACATGCCATAATACAGACGGGGGACAAATTTAAGGAAAAACCTGATTAAATGGAATCGGGGTATTCCATCCCTCTTGTAGAGTTCCAGAGAATCATAGATTCTATGCCAAGGCACAATGAAGCTATTCTGCCATCTTATGGTGGCCTAACACCTTCTGAAATGTACATTTCTATAACTTGTCACCTGTCGATATGTCAGTTTGTCAGTTAACATTTTTTACATTAATTGTGATGATTAATTGTTTGACATCAACCACACATTGTGTATATGCTTACACATCCAGGGAGTGCATATTTGGAAACAAGGAGCCTTTACTTTGGGCTGCCATCTCGTAATCCTAGCATGACTAAAAGTCAGGAGCCCGAGAACAATAATGAAACTGCAATGAAGGATTCTCAAGTCCCATCTTTGAAAACATGTCTAAGCCTGTATTTGGTATCTAAGGCTTCTGAACACCATGACTCTTAGCCACTACAACTGTAGTGCTTCACTAATCTACCTCCCAATGGAGTCTTGATGGGGAGCAGCAGGACATCTATAATTTGACGCTCAGGGACCAGAGATATCCTTCTCACTAAAAAAGGGTTAATGACAATATAAAAGAAAACATAAAATATTAATATTATAATATAAATATAATATTAGTGTAACAATTCTTATGAATAGAACACTACAATATGGTAGAGTACATTGAATGTGCAAAGAATGTAATTAGGGCATTTGAAGTGTTCATATGATCATAGATCTATGTTGCCTTACGGCGTGGGGGACAAAACTGTTTGAGTGTCTGGTGTAAGCCCTGGTGATGCTCAAGTAACGTGTCCCAGGCGAGAGCACTGAACAGACCATCGCTTGGGTGGGTGTAGTCCCTTAAGATGTGCTTTGTGCTTTCCTAAGGCATTGTGTGTGGTAGATGCCTTGCATGGAGGGCAAATAAGCTGCACTGACTTCAGAGAGGGCCTTGCGATCGGCAGTGGACCGGATGCTGTACCAGGCAGTAATGCAGCCCCATAGAACGCTCTTAATGGTGCACCTATAGTTGGTGAAAGTTAGTGAGAGTTTTTGAAGACAGGCCAAACTTATTGAGTTTCCAAAAAAGTACAGGCATTTTGGGGCCAAGTCTGCTTGCCTGGCCCAGGTGAGGCGATCTTCGATGAACACACCAAGGAACATTAGATATGATTGCACCACTGAAATCGAAAGAAATACACAACAAGAAACTTGCTCCCTGGTACACAGACCATACCAGAGCACACAAGCAAGCCTCCGGAGGATTGGTCCACCAAGTTGGAAGTATCTAGACTAGCCTGGGTAGACAGTACAGAAAAGCACAACTCTGCACGATCGGCTAATTTCAGCAAAACAGTTGCAAAGTTAACGAAAAAGCAACGTCCAACAAATTAAGTGGGTCTTCTCTTCAGCATTATTGAATACATGAACAGTTTTGTTTAACTTTTTTTATATATATAATTTAATCAACATCTCTCAAGAGCTGCTTTTTTCCATTGTTAAAATCAGAAGCCTTATCAAAAACTGATGCTGATAAATAAATCAATGCGTTTGTTACTTCTAGATTAGATTACCTTTAACTGGATTACTTTTAACTACAATGAAAACTATTTAATAGTACTCCAATATTAGCCTCTCTACACTGTTAAGGTTATGGCTGATTTTAAGGTTTTATTGTTGACCTATAAAGCAATGTATGAACTTGATCCTACTTTACCCATTGAAAAGATCCTGCCATATATACTTACACGTAACCTAAGATTGCAAGATGCAGGACTTCTGATTGTACCTAAAATTTCTAAACAAACCGCAGGAGGCCGGGCATTCTCACAGAGCTCGGCTACTGTGGAAGAAACTGCAAATTAGGGTTAAAAATACAGACTTGTTTCTACTAAAAATCTTCAACATAGTCTATGACTACTTAGCCGGGCCAAAAGGGTATGAAGGTGAATGAAAAAAGGCTTGATACTGTCCAAGTGGTGATATTGACAGGTGGGCTCTCAACTCTACTGTGATGCCCTCTCTCAAATGCCATTCGAGGGTGAGTCACTGGCTCGCTTTTGTCTCCCCATTGCGCCACTCAAGCAATTTAAGTGAACTCCGCTAGCAATAATCGTCCCTCATTCAGAGTAAGTTCTTGGCCCCATGAGTTCTAATCCCGAGCCCTCCTGTTTTTGTTGCAGATAAACATCACCCAGCACAGCCAGATGAGGTCTGGTAACCCCTCCAACACTGGTTCCTCTCTAGGTTTCTTCATAAAATCCAGCCCCTGTGCTCCAACACTGTTGTTGCGAGCTCCTTGGTGTTTCAGGCTGGGTGCTATTATAGCAATTGATGACAACTGCTGATGTAAAAAGGGCTTCATGAATACATTTGATTGATTAATTGACTAACAGTGGGAGACTCTCCACTGCAGCGCCATCGACGTATATAGGGGCATGATCTTCACTTTGCCACTTCCTAAAGTCCATCATCCCCTTAGTCCTGTAAACGTTGAGAGAGGTTAATGTCCTGGCACCATGTAGCCAGGTCCCCTACCTCCTCTCTGTAAGCGGTCTCATCGCTGTTGAAGATGAGATGGTGAGATGAGGATGGTGGAGTTCCTTTAATCTTAGGTGTAGATTAATTCACAAACCTACATTGGCGCAGTGTGGGGCCACACAGTCATGCATGAACAGGGAGTACAGAAGGGGAATGAGTACGCATCCCTGGGGGGCTCCAAAGCTCAGAGACAGTGCAGAAGAGGTGAGTTTGCCCATTGTCACCACATGGTCTGCTTGAAAAGAAATCCAACTGCAAAGGGAGGAGTTAAGTCCCAGGGTACTGAGCTGAGGAACAAGAATAGCAGGCACAATAGTGTTGAATGCTGTACTCTTGTCCACGAATAGCATCCTCACGCATGTTTTGCCTTTTTCCTGGAGGGAGTTGTCCGTAGATATACTGGAGCGGTACGCAAATTGAATAAGGTCCAAGGTTTCAGAGAGGGAAGAGCAGATCAAAGCACTTTTTGAAAATGCCCTGTAGCAGTAGTCATTCAGGCAGGAAGGTTTATTTGGTACAGGGACTGCAAACAGAGTCAGGGAGGGGTTGAAAATAGTGGTGAAAACCTCCACAAGCTGGTCGGCGGCGCCCCCTACAGAAACAGCCTGGAATGCCATCACCCTGGGGACTTCATGTCAGCCCTGGCTAAGGACAGAGTACAGTCATCCCTGGTCCTTAGCAAGTCTTCCAGTAGGAATGGTGTTGGTTGCCTCAAGCCGCGCATAGCGGGTCTTGAGTGTGTCTGGGAGAGAGGCGGCCGGCTGGGCATCGCTGTTTCTCCCTTTATTGTCTGAGATGTGTTGCAGCCATGAGCAGAGGTGTGGTAGTTAGAATCCAACTTACCATTGTAGTCTCTTTTTGCATGTCTGATGGACCTCCTCAAAATTCCCATGTTTCAACTGTCAAATTCAAAGTGTATGGGGGTGTGTGTTTGCACATGTATATGCAAAATAAATTTTTACTCACCTAAATTAGGAGATGCCTTTGAAGAGGTCCTATGAAGAGATCTTTTCTATTAGGAAAAAGAAATGAATCATATTATTTAAGAGAGCATACACTCAAACATGAATTAGACAAAGCAAACATTTTCAAAGCATATAGAATTGGTGAAGTAAAAAATCTGTCTGTATTACAGACAGAATTGGTTTGCTCTCAAACCAAAATAGGGCACTATCAAACCAAGACGGTAATGTTTTAAAGCAAACTTGGCCTGCGGAGACCTTTGATTTGACCCGCCACACAATATAATATAATACACTTTGGTACAATGCAATGTTAAATCCAGCCCAAGGCCCTCAATCAATTTAGATTTTTGGCCCTTCATATGAAAAAGTTAGGGCACGCCTGCATTAAAGGCAGTAAAAATCAATTAATGACTGATCATACATTGGATGTGATAAGCTTGCAACCTCTCCTCTTGGTTACACTTGTGACCATATCCCCTGCTCATCCCACAACATTATTTAATACAGAATTATCCATTTACACACAAAACAATGCGTTTACCGTCTTTTGAGGTTTTAGGCATGAAAGCTATGGGAACTACTGAATCATTTAATAGCAACTATTTACCGTCCCCCTGGGGTGTACACAGCATTCCTCAATGAGTTCTAATCCTTATTGGACCTTGTAGTCACGGCAGATCAAAGGAAAAGTACAATGACCCTCTCGAAGGCCTTTGGAGCAATAATTGACTCAGGAAATAGATAATGTGAATCTAACCATTTTTCATCTCATAATCCTGGAACGTCGGACGACTTACACATCTTATGTTTACTGTCACATAAACCAACTCACTTGCACCTCAACAGTGGACCTTTAAAAACATTTATTCACGGACAACCATTTAATTCACTTTCTTCAAGTTTGTTTCCAAATGTCCTTCTGCAGCATTCCCGCAGCGGTGCCTCAAGGAAGAATGGCCACCTCAGTCCAGTTTGTTGCTAGATTTCAATCCTACTAGTTTCTCCTAGCCACTGTGTATTATCTGCCAATTCTAACATAGTCATGTGAAAAAATTAGACACCCCATTAAACGTTTAGTTATTTTTTTAAGAAATATGAACATTCCATCAATAGATGATCTCCTTTTAAACAATTGTAATTGGTTTTGGTTCAATAGCATCAGCTTTATCTATGGGGAGTTCATGTTTTCACATGAAGTTACATAGTCCACATTGCAAATTGTTTATTTTTAGAGAGTCTAGCGGGTTTATAGGTCAGTTCTTCGAACGTCGCTAACTACATCCGAGATCAAATGACACATCCAAGAATAAATAACTGCGCTAACTATGATGTGGCTAATTTGGTTCTTTGAACACAACTGTTGGTGATGATTAGTATAGCTGGATTGAGTTATCTGGGATAATTGCTCGTTCATGATTGGTTGAAAGGGGGTATGTATCGATAGTAGAAACATTGATCACAAATGCTGCAATTGGCTGCTCACCATGGCCAAAGAGCACGCCCAGTTTTATTTTTATTTTTATAATGCAACAATTATTGACAGATCCAGGCCATTTCGCCTCCACTATTTTGATATGGCACAGAGTCACACACCATCTACGAGAGTATAGTCGGCCAATGGTATATATTTTTTTAAATTGTATTTGATAAATTACTAATCTGGAATTCTAATAGTAATCAAAATGCCTATTTATACTGCGAACCCCCTTTCGGTTCACAAAATCCCCTTCATTGGGGCACAGTGGGACCTTGATGGGGATGTGTGTCTATGGCACCTGTAACATTAGGGAAGCCTGGGGGACCTTGATGGGGATGTGTGTGCAGTCTATGGCACCTATAACATTAGGGAACCCTGGGGGACCTTGATGGGGATGTGTGTCTATGGCACCTATAACATTAGGGAAGCCTGGGGGACCTTGATGGGGATGTGTGTCTATGGCAACTATAACATTAGGGAAGCCTGGGGGACCTTGATGGGGATGTGTGTGCAGTCTATGGCACCTATAAC
>JACXGK010000087.1:0-75359 GCA_016801125.1 Novumbra hubbsi
CCCAGTTCTAACCTTTACCATACACTCAGCCTAACCCCAGTTCTAACCTTTACCATACACTCAGCCTAACCCCAGTTCTAACCTTTACCATACACTCAGCCTAACCCCAGTTCTAACCTTTACCATACACTCAGCCTAACCCCAGTTCTAACCTTTACCATACACTCAGCCTAACCCCAGTTCTAACCTTTACCATACATATAATTTTTTCATGCCAACTGGAAAACTGGTCACCACAATGTAAAATAGGTTTTTGATTCCCACCAAGACAGTAAAATGTCCATTCACAACGAGAATACATTTCTATTGACCTCAGAAGCAACAGTCATAGGACAAAAGAGCCGGAGCGTACTTGTTCCTTCTCCCCTCCTCTGCTGGTGGACAGACACAAACACAAAACCACAAACAAAAATATTAAGAGAGAAGCCGAGCGGCATAATGAATAGAAGCCTGACCTCAGATTCCAGAGCCCTCAGTCTGCGATCATGATCCCTCCTCTCCGCCGTATGTTTCAGCACACTGTCCACCCTGTCAAATGGAATCAATATGGCACAATGTTGCATATGGCCAATATACCACAGCTAACAGCTGTTCACAGGGATGATGCATAACAGCCTGGACACAGCACTAGGCATTGATATTGGTCTTATAACGTCAAACCCAGAGGCTCCTAACTGCCATTATAAACAGGTTTACCAATGCAATTACAGCAGTATAAAGTGATGCCTGTGGTATTCATTTGCCACAGCTATATGCAAATCAGGATTCAAAGCATTCTGTTAATAATATAAAATGCACATACATATACACAGTGCCTTGCAAAAAGTATTCAAACCCCTGACCAATACTCTCAGATCACAGAATGGTAAACTATTTTTATATTTTATTTGAAAACATTGACACACAAAATCTATAATTGTATGTGAAATTGGGTTTATGCTGGGAAACATTTGTGACAGAAGACATATGTTGCTTGCATTAGTATTCAATCCCAACACAAATTTTGTATTGCCACCTTTTGCTGCAATAACAGCTGTAACTATTTTACAGAACAGTACAGTTGGTATAGAAAGTCACCACCACCTCAAAAATGTAACCTTTATGTTGCTTTACAGCCTGATATGAAAACACATAAAATCTGACATTTCTGCTAACTTTTCTGCTAACTTTGCACACCAACACTGTGTAATATTTTCCCATTCTGCCTTGCGGAATCAGTCAAATTGCATGGTGACCGCTAATGGACTGTACAATTCAAGTAATTCCACAGGATTAGGGTCTGGGCTCTGACTAGGCCACTCAAGGACATTCAACTTCTGGTCCTTCAACGACTTGGTTGCTTTGGTGGGCTGCATTGGTCCTTGTTTTGCATTGCATTGGTCCTTGTTTTGTGTTGCATTGGTCCTTGTTTTGTGTTGCATTGGTCCTTGTTTTGTGTTGCATTGGTCCTTGTTTTGCGTTGCATTGGTCCTTGTTTTGTGTTGCATTGGTCCTTGTTTTGTGTTGCATTGGTCCTTGTTTTGTGTTGCATTGGTCCTTGTTTTGCGTTCAGGCCACGAAATTACATGATGTTCTCCTCTGACGACAGCACCTTTTTCCACTTACAAATCTGCAATGTGCTTTTTGGCAATGCTTTTTTTCTTGCCATCCTCCCATATAGGCCAGATTTGTGCAGCGCTTGTGATATTGCAGTCACATATTGACCAGTCTTTGCCATAAAGGCCTGAAGCTCCTTCAAAGTCACCATTAGCTTCTTGGTCGCCTCTCGCATCAGTCTCCTGCTAGCCGGATCTATGCAAAGTCTGAGTGGTGCCGTACACCATCCACTCCTTAATAATTGTCAGACAAAGCCTTATTTTCTATATCCATCTCCTGACTTGGACCGTCAACAATCTTTCTGCCCATAATGTATTATTTGCTTTGAATTGCACTACTATGTAGCGGAGTCTTCTATAAACAACTGCTTTCATTCTCAACTAATCAAAGTCTCTCCAGTTCATCACTGATGGAAACCAATTAGCTTGATTTATGATCTAGATGGTGGTTGGTTATGCCTCAGCAAGTTTGATACTACAGTTTTAGGGGAGGTGCTTACTTATGAAAATAGGGCATTTTTCTCTCTTAATACATTTTCAGGAGAAAGAAAAATGTGTTTTCATTTCAGGCTATAAGGCACCAAAAGACCCCAAAACAGGGTGGTGACATTCTCTCCCACTGTATGTACCAGCTTTGTTCAGTGTGTCTGTAATTCGCATGTTTCTGCTGCGATCGGGGATGCTACTGTGCACCCAACCCTGCCAAGTAGCACCACAGACTGTCCAGGAGCTCCCAGATCAGGGAGGAGATCCCCCCAAGATACCACCCACCACCTCATCAGGAGCATGCCCATGGCAAGACACTACTGAGTCACATCATGACTTAGCGTGATGAAATGAATGCAAGTTGGAACAGCCTTTGACTCTTTTTGACAGTTTGAGTCCTCCCCTCAATTGGTTGGTGATTTTGGTTTCCATTCCACGTAATTTTTTTCTCAATAAATTAGACAATGTACAGTAAAGATTTGGATCTTTAATATATTTCCTCCCTCAAGACTCGATGTGTGATTATTTTTTTTAGTATTGATAATTACTTCAATGTTACAAATTTTATATTGGTTTTATATCTGTTTAACACAGTTTATTGAATATTTGTTTTTGGTGATAGTACATATCCTAATTCTAAAATATGTTTTTGTCTCCCTCTGGCTCAATAAAAAAAACAATCAAAAATATTTTTCCGTACTACCCTCTCTGCAAATCGAACCGCCCTGCCCATTACAAATAACCCAGTTGTAGAGAAAACCTCCCCACCGGACAACACTGCCAATACGGAAACATTTTCCTCCTCGCGTCACATTCACTGCTATTTAAAATATGAGCGCAAAATCAAGTTTTACCATGCACTTTTTTGAAGGCGGTCACGGTTGGTGTAAAGGTGCACTTACTTGACTGACATCCGTTTGAGCCTCTCAGAGTCAGTCCCCCTCTGGATCTTACTCTGGGCCATCAAGAAGCTCTCCTTCTGAATGGCCTCCCACGTCATTAGCTTGTTAGCCGCTTTCCCCTTTACCTCCAATACTAACAGAGGAGAAAAATATGTTAGACAAGCGAAGATGCTCAGTAAGAGTGAGGAATCTTACCTTTTAACATTCAGATAAAAGAATGTTTACAAATATGCAAGGTCTATTCCGTGACAGATAAGAACAGATCTGCAACTGGACTTTTCTCAATTTCATACACTTTTCTTCCCTCCTTATGAACTCCTGAAGAAAACTTCAATTTGTTTTAAGGAAAGGATGCAAAGAGTGTACGATTTAGATGTGGCCCAAGTTGTCTAAAGTGTGTGTTTGTTAACTTCTCATCAGGGATCTGAAAAGTTATTTATTTCATCTTTATTTTACCAGAAAAGTTGACTGGGAACCAATTTAAGTTTGCTACAACAACCTGCCATGAAAGGCATGACAATGCAAGACAACACGTAGTTACACATATAGTACTCAAAAGAAACATGTCATAAAAGGCATGACCGTGCAAGACAACACGTAGTTACACATATAGTACTCAAAAGAAACATGTCATAAAAGGCATGACCGTGCAAGACAACACGTAGTTACACATATAGTACTCAAAAGAAACATGTTATGAAAGGCCTGACAATGCAAGGCAACACTGAGTTACAAATATAGTATTCAAAATAAACTATATAAAATGGGTTAAAACGTCAAAACAATAAATGTAGTGAACGTATTGCATTGATCATGGCATCTCTCCAAACTAAGTAAAGGGCCGACATGTATCACTACAGAATGCCTGGGGGATGTTCACCTTGTAATATCCCATATTCCTACGCCAGGATAACAGAGCGTTTCAGCATTGAAAACTAAAATACCACTAACGATGGACTACCGAACACCATAGTTGGCTCAAATATGCTCCTACGGTCACCAGCCTAATAGCCAACCATGTTGCAGATTCATTTTGCACTTTAAAATTGCAACTAAAAATATAGAGATCAAATGAAAACATGAATCAGTAAAACTTATTTAAAAAGTAATCTAAAATACAAAGAATAGCAGAAGATATGACTGGCATCTGAAAACCCATTCTAGCCTGTGTCTTCACAAATCCAAGATTTATAAATATGTGGCGTAAGAACAAAACAAAAGTAAGACTATAGCCGTTCAAGATCATAAAGTAATCAAGATGTTAAAATAAATGTTTAACAATGAATTGCATTGAATTCTCACCAAAATGGAGGATCTTGACCGAGGGTACTTTGCGGATGTATCTCTTGATGAAGAGGTGAAAGTGGGAGAGAATAATGAAAGGGGGAGCGAGGGAGGGCCGGGAGTGATACTCCACAATCAGGCTGTAGCGCTGGAACTTCCAGTAGGTATCACTCTGGCCCTGTACCTTGGAAAAAGTGTAACTGGATGGAGAGAGAAAAAAAAAAAAAAAAAGAGAATCGCTAATTGACATGATGTGATTGAAGGTGTATAGAGATGGACAAGGGAGAAAGAGTTAAGATGCAAAGAGGCAAAGTCCCAATCTAAAGTTGTTCAACATTATACTAATTTATGTCTGTTTTCTTGATGCCTACAACCAGGGAGGGGTTTTAAACAGCAACTAGTGAAGGGTTTAGTACACAGGAAAAAAAAGTAATTAGCATGTATCACATCGCCTTTCTTCCTGAACGTATTTACCTGAACATGGCAATGAGCAGGTTAACCAGCAGGATGTTGGTGACCAGCAGGTAGATCACCAGTAAGATGACAACCAGCCAGTTATTGTGCTCGCTTCTGCAGGGCTCCATGCCTTCCTTAATCAGCGTCACATTGTCAGTGCAATCAGTCTCCCACTCCTTCCCCACTGCAGACAGACAGAGTCATGTACACACATATCATGGACAAAGATATGGACAAAGCTATGGACAAAGCTATGGACAAAGATATGGACAAAGATATGGACAAAGCGAGAGTGCTTGAGGGACTTTCACTCTCTTCTGCTGATCATATTAAAAAAGTTTGGAAAGCATCCCATTTTATCACCACAGGTGTAACGTTTGGTCAAACAACTAAACATATACCATATTTGTGTGCTTCATATAATGAATTGCATCCACATCTGTTACAGAACTGCTGTGAGGTTCCACACAGTCTTTGAGTAAATCCTAATTGTTGCAAATCAGCCTCTACTCCAAATCACTTATCCAAAAGCAAGACATTGAGTTGACACACCCTGTCTCTTTGCAGAAACATTCATTTGGATGGGCATTTTATTTGCATGCACACACTTTGCATGCACACATGTTTAGTTTTACATTTTCAAACAGGTGTGATGAAAAATATTTTCATATCTCATATATGAGATTACATATACTGGGGGGTTCCCCCACTTAATAATAATTATTATTATCATAATAATTAATATTTAGGGCAATTAGCCCTTAAATCTTATTTGATGGGGGGCATTAAGGGTCCTGGATAATGGATAGGGGATGCTGGACCAAAAAAGTTAAACTGTTAACTGTCATTTTGTTAATGCCGTAAATTTCGAACTACGTATACCTTCCAATACGCATTTCCTCCAATAATTAACATTCATGTTAACATAATTATACATCTCTTATCGATCTTGACATGCCTGTCATTCAATAATCTTACCTGAGCTGTATTCTGTGATTGTTGTGGTTTCTAACAAAGTGGTCTTTAAAATCATCTAAGACTATTGACTTGGATTGACTAATTTCAACACTCAGATTGCTAAACATATGGTGGATCTCAAAGAATTCTTAACAAGCTTTATAGTCAAAAGGCTGCATCACAGGCAGCCCACTTTGCAATCAGAAGAGCTTGAGGAATACCTCTTTATACTGTATAGCATTTCACCATTGTATTGGCATAAAAGTTGCTAATATGAGCTTAATCTTAGCGCTTAAGAAGAAAACGCCCTATTCCTAAAATAAAATACCAAAGTTAGTGAATACTCAATTTATCATCAATTAAGGTATTTATATGTAGTTACTGGGGTTCGTATCCCTTACTTCTGTTGCCTTGCTTTTCATCTAACCATTCAACAATTATAATGTTTTGAATGAAATAGGCTTGAGAGTGAAAATGATTTGATAGGATTCAGTAAATTAAGCATTATTTGAACAAAAACAAATAGTATTTTCAAAATCTAAAGATGATCTGAATTTGATCTGCCGTATTCTTGCACAGTATTCGGTGACACTGCGTACTATGCCACCACTGACGTACTGATAATTGATAAATTTCTACTCCAGTTGCTAAATAAGTAAATTTGAAAGTATCGACATCAAACACAGGTGCTCAGGCATTGGTAAAGAACATGCACTTTTCAACAACAACTTTAAAATAAGTTATTACTAACCTAACCCTAATTAAAAAAAATTCACTGCTAACTCTCACAATCTTTCAATAACCCCACAAGATGTATCTTGCAACAAATTGACAATTCATCCCAAGACCTAAGTATTGTCACCTCGTTTACAAAACCAGAGAAATTCAGGTGTCGGACACAGTTTTTGCAGACACAGAATAAGCCTAGGTCAAGGACAAAAAACTGTTTCTACTGAACTTGATGTTTTAGTCGTAGACTAGGCTTAATCCACGTCTGCAAAAACAAACCATAACATTTTGAATGATAACAGCAAAGTCACAGGTTGCACTAAATTGGAATAAATTAAAAACCATAAGTAGCATTTTAACAAGAACATTTTACACAATTTTAACTTGTGTAGTTCAGAATGTAAATTCTGCGAAATTGAGGTTTCTTTCAATAAGACGTGATCTTTCGACATCATATGACCAGAAGTGTTTCAGAACTTGTCCCAAAATGTGGTTCCGAAGTTGTGAGCACTGAACAGATTGGAACAGTATAGAGTGTGAGTCCCGAGCATCCCATCACTAATTAAAACTATTTAGCAAGTTCTGAAAACAGTCTAAACAATAAAAAACGTCCTCATCAGTATCATCAGTATAAAACATTGTTCATATAAACAGTAAATAGGAGGAGACCAAGCACAAAGTCCTTGGCCAGTTTATCAGCTGATTAAATTGAGGGCACTGAGTTCTATCAGACAGATAGGAAACCACGCAACAACAGGCTAAGAAAGCCTATGCTTGATCATCTCTGCTTCAGTATTGCATGATCAAATGCATAAAAAACCTTAGATAGCTCAAAGTTGTTTATTTAGAAAGAGCATTATTGATTACTTCTTCCTTAAGTTTGAGTGATAAATGGATTAAATAAGAACTCCTTCAGCTGTGTACCAACAAGGGTTCCAAGTATTTTAGTCAGGAGTGACAGCGTTGAGATTTGCCTATAATTGGAAAATGAAAACAGTGGAAGAACAAAGGCAGACTTCCATTTCCTTGGTTTTCCATTTAATTCCAGGGTAAGAATGAAAGATATGCAAGCTGTTCAGCTAGGACATCAGCTGCCAAATTGAAAAAGCAAGGATCGAGAATATCTGGATTTGCAGACTTTCTCTGATCTAAAGATTTTAGGGCTTTATGTACCTCCTGCACTGAGAATTGTAAAAACAACATCACCAGCTTTCACCGGTTCATGAGACAGGGTTGAACAGAAACACAGGAAAGGCAATCAAATAGCAGAACAGACGATAGTAAAGCAGTTTATCATTCCAGTCTAGTCATAACCAGCAGCACAAGACAGTAATGCATTAGCATTAATATTACCATACGCATACTTAATAGTCATCCAAATCATTCTAGCTTGATTCGGGTTTTCAGTGGTAACAGACAGACAAAATACAAACGTGAGCAAAGAACGCTTGTTTTGTAGCTGCCTAAACATAAGACAATCAGCATCAGAGAACAATGTGTATTGCCTTTGTCTATGCTGGATTGCGCTGCAGAATTATAAAAGATAATCTAGAGGAAAACAATGGATTACCCAGCAGAATGGGACATCTTTGTTTATATTTGTAGGAATCCATCATGAAAACATTTCTTTATCAGCAATGAGCTCAATCCTACTCCAGGTAAAATAAAATGAACAAACCTGCTCAATAAAACCTTAGTTTTTTTTTTACTATGACAGCAGGATCAGTGTGACACAAGTTGGAACCATTTATACAAATATCCTTATGAAGGACTGAATGACTTAAGTTTCAGAAAACACAAATACATCAGCATGCGTTGAATTTGCCCAAATCCTAGGCAACATTCAAATAAATAAAAAAACTCTAGATTTAAAATTAGAGGGGGTTGGTAGACATTGCATATCAGGGCCAGGTTAACTTGCAAATAACTTTTTTTGTACTGTGCCACATATTTTTACCGACTGGTAAAAAAAATATCCAACCTTCACGAATTTCATCACGACAACTCATAATGTGATTCAGTCAGCACTCCCGACAACTTCTGGGCATGCTTGTCTCATCTCCTGCTCATTGTTGGAGATCAGACCCAAGATGGTGGTGTCATCTGCAAACTTAAGTATGACGTTGGATCTGTGTGTGGCCACACAGTCCTCCATGAACAGGGACTACAGAACAGCAGCCCAGGGGGACTCCAATGCTCAGGGTCAGGGGAGAGGAGGTGGGGTTAGCCATTCTCACCCCCTGGTGTCTGCTCATCAGGAAGTCTGGGATCCAGTAGCAAAGGGAGGTGTTAAGACCCAGGGTGCTGAGCTTGGGAACAAGCTTAGCAGGTACAATAGTGTTGAATTTTGAGCTGCTGTCCACAAACAGCATCCTCACGTATGTTACTCTTTTCCATGAGGAATAGGGCGATGTGTGCCATCAATGCAAGGTGTCAGGAAAGATGTGGGTCCTGACAAGCCATTTAAAGCACTTCATGATGAGTCAGTGCAACTGGGTGGTAGTCATTCAGGCAGGTTATGGAAGGTTTCTTCGGTATAGGGACAGTTCGCAACGTCCTGCTGTTAAGTTAATCCGTTCGTGTAGTTCGTTTATTGGATTGTTCAAGAATTGAACATGTGCAAGTAAAATGCTCGGTAATGGTGCATTGCAGCATCTCGTCCGAGATCTACAGTGCATTCATACAGTATTATGTTACAGCAGTTTTCCAAAATGGATTAAATAATGTTTTTCTCTAAAACATCTACACACAATACCCCATAAAGATAACTTGAAAACGTTTTTAAAATTATTTTGCAAACCTATTAAAAATCACATGTATAAAAGTATTCATAGCCTTTGCCTTCAGAATTTAACTTTGGTGCATCCTGTTTCCACTGATAACCCTTGAGATGTTTCTACAACTTGAATAGATTCCACCTGTGCTAAATTCAGTTGATTGGACATGATTTAGAAAAGGCACACACCTGTTTATATAAAGGTCCCACAGTTGACAGTGCATGTCAATGCACAAACCAAGCCATGAAGTCCAAGGAATTGTCTGTTGACAAGATTGTGTTGAGGCACAGATCTGGGGAAGGGTTTCAAACAAGTTAGGAATTGATTTGCATTTTACTCAGTGAAATAAGTATTTGACCCCTTTGAAAAACATAACTTGGTACTTGGTGGCAAACCCTTGTTGGCAATCACAGAGGTCAGACCAAAATGTTTGCACACATCTCAGGAGGGATTTTGTCCCACTCCTCTGATCCTTGCAGATCTTCTCCAAGTCCTTAAGGATTCGAGGCTGACGTTTGGCAACTCGAACCTTCAGCTCCCTCCACAGATTTTTTATGGGATTAAGGGACCTTAATGTGCTTCTTCTTGAGCCACTCCTTTGTTGCATTGGCCGTGTGTTTTGGGTAATTGTCATGCTGGAATACCCATCCAGATCCATTTTCAATGCCCTGGCTGAGGGAAGGAGGTTCTCACCCAAGATTTGACGGTATATGGCCTCATTCATCGTCCCTTTAATGCGGTAAAGTCTTCCTGTCCCCATAGCAGAAAAACACCCCCAAAGCATAATGTTTCCACCTCCATGTTTGACGTTAGGGATGTTCTTGGGGTCATAAGCAGCATTCCTCCTCCTCCTCCAAAGACGGCAAGTTGAGTTGATGCCAAAGAGCTTGATTCCACTCAAAGAACACTTCCACCCAGTTCTTGGAGACTATGGTCCCAGCTGCCTTTAGATAATTGACAAGATCCTCCTGTGTATTTCTGGGCTGATTCCTCCATTCTCATGATGATTGAAACTCCACGAGGTGAGATCTTGGATGGAACCCCAGACCGAGGGAGATTGACACTAATTTTGTGTTTCTTCCATTTCTGCGATTAATCACAACAACTGTTGTAAACGTCTCACCAAGCTACTTGGCGATAGTCTTATTATTAGTAGCCAATTCCAGCCTTGTGTAGGTCTACAATCTTGTTGCTGAAATCCTTGGATAGCTCTTTGGTCTTGTCCATGGTGGAGAGTTTGGAATATGATAGATTGATTGCTTCGGTGGACAGGTGTCTTTTATACAGATAACAAGGTGAGATTAGGAGCACTCCCTTTAAGAGAGTGCTCCTAATCTCAGCTTGTTACCTGTATAAAAGACACCTGGGAGCCAGAAATCTTGCTGATTGATAGGGGATCAAATACTTATTTCACTGAGTAAAATGCAAATCAATGTATAACTTATTTAAATAAGTTTTTCAGGATTTTTCAGAATAGTCTCTCACTATTCAAATAAACCTACTATTAAAATTATAGATTGATAATTTCTTTGTCAGTGGGCAAACATACAAACATCCACTGCATGTACATGTGATTTTTTTATTTTTAATAAATTAATAAACTTTCAAAAAAATCATTTTTCACATTATCTTTATGGGGTATTGTGTGCAGAATTTTGAGTTTTTTTTTTTAATCAATTTCGGAATTGATCGGAAGGCTGTAACATAACCCCCCCCCCCCACACACACACACACACACACACACACAAATACCATCTATTTCCTCCACAGGGACTTGTCCATATATGTGCAGGTACGGCCTATAGAACACGCGCCGGAAGATCCAGGATGGGCGGGGGTCATAGGAGTACAACAGCGCTTGATTGGCCACCCCATATGCCATAAGCCACACCGCCAGGAAAAAGAGGAAGAAGAAGATATCCTTCATCTGTAACATTGATGGAAATAACATATTAGGCAAAGGCATTACATTATTACATGACAGTTGTAATTTTATTAGATTATATATGTTTGGACTGCTGTGCTTTATTATACTGTACCGGTTATGGATCAAACTTGTACAAGAACATTGTAGAAATGTTTGTCCTTGTTGCATTTTTGACAACAATTGGTGGAAACACCCAGTCCCCTCTGTAATTTTGCATTGATTAAGCGGGCAGTTCCTGTCGATTGTGTTCGCCAAGGTAAAATAGTGCAAATTAATATTTGCGGGAGTGGTTTAGATATGTCTGATTTTAGGATAAATTGCCATATCTCCAAGAAGTTCTTTGAGTTTGTTAAAGAGACATTCCAACACGTTGTGTTGTAGCCAATGTGAGGAGTTAACCTCCTCTGAGCCAAAGAGGAGAGGTACCATTTGGCTTGTTAGGACAGTTCAAAAGCCTTGCTTATTTCAGCAGGACAAAGCCAAACCACATTCTGAACATATTACAACAGCTTTAATAGTAACAGAGTCTGGGTGCTAAACTGGCCTGCCTGCAGTCCAGACCTGTAACCCATTAAAAACATGTGGTACATTATGAAACAAAAAATACAACAAAGGAGACCCCAAACAGTGAGCAACTGAAATCCTATATCAAGCAGGAATGGGAATACATATCACTTTCAAAACTACAGAAACTTTATTCTTAAATTGTTGCTCATATTGTTGTCTTTTACAGAGTGGTGAACCCCTCCCCATCTTTTCTTCGGAAATCCTTTGTAAAATGGACACGACACTTTTGACAATTAGCCTAATTAGTTACTGTTGCTAATTGGCATAATTAGTTGTGAGATGTTACACCAGCTTCTTTTTTTACATTACACAACTTTTGTGTAACACTACTTTTCAAGTCTTTTGTTGCCTCGGTCACAGCTTTTTTTAAAGCATTTTTCAAGGAACAATAAACATGTTATGTCTCAACAGTTGAGATGTTGTCTTAGTACCCTATTGAATAGAGGGTTTAAATGACTTGCACATGTTTGCATTCTGTTTTTATTTCCATTTTATGCAGCATCCCAACTGGAAACAGGGTTGTTCATTTAGGCCATTGTAGAAAATGTTAGATTTTAATTATATTATATGTCTTGTTTTTATTTACAATAATTATTAAATCTTATCTATTACAACCTTATATTTTAGTAAGAACCTCGATGAGCTTTTGCTTAACATGGCTAATACGAAGTAGTGAGTCATAAAAAGTCTGAATAGGAGGCTGTTGCTGACAGTTTTAGACTTGTAATTGTGTGGTTTAAATTAGGTACATTTAAAACGAATAGGCAAAAAGGTATTATTTTGTAATGCATTTAAAACAAGGTCTAGTTGCAGCCTTAATACGCTTAGATCCAAGTTGGTGGAAAGGTGCCTGTGAGGATGATGAAAACATACTACACAAACTGCAGAGCAATTTTAAAGTAATTGTTCACTGACTGCATATTAATAATAAGGTCAGTGACAGTGTTTACCCTAACATTTGCCCTCTATTATGACAATAAACCGTAATGATTTTGTATGTTAACTTTGGAAATGGAATTTCAAAGGCATGTTGAATTTTGCCATTATATCATCAATAATGTGATAAATCCTTGACTTGATATTATTCTCTACGAATGTATGGATGAGTGTGCTCATGCATTGCCACACGCTTGCAAAGTATCAGGACAAGAATTAATGACATTTGTTTTACCAACTCATTCAATTTGTTGGTAAAAAAACCACACAGTTACCATCCACTCCCAAAAATCTTTTTGAAACCAGGAAGAGGAAAAACAGGGAACTGCTTTGGAACTTAATTATTTTACCGGTGCATTGTGTCCTTTGCGCATAACATCTACAATCTGGAGTGCATATCTGAAACATATTTTAACAAAAATATCAAACATATTGGGAGCATTATAATAAGCACCTGGTGTATATTAATGTGGGCATTTCATGTGACCTTTCCATTCCAAAACATTTGTCATTATTGAACACAACCCAGCAGTTGCCAGGTCTTATTTTCTGGCTTAAGTAAGTCTTACCATCTTGCCAACGATAATGATCTTCGGCCCCAGTTGTTTGTGAATGGCGAAGATGTGGATCAGACGAAGGGTGAAGACCATATAGTCAACACATAACATCGCTCTGCCACTCTCATACGACCCTGGGAACATTCTGACACACAGATCACAAACAAATCATATAGGCCAGCATGTACTGTTGCAGTTTTTATAATATCTTAAAGTCACCCAGTCACACTAAATTCATCTGGTTTCCAAATACCTCTATGTGCTTCTTGACATATATATTTGTTGTTACAATAGTCATACCCATAAACAAAAAGTGTTGATTTAAACTCTTCTATGCACACAGCAGCAGATCACGTCAATAAATACAAATTAGTGATCAATAAGCTGAGTGATAAATTATCCTATTACTGACCAGACTCTTTCTGTGACTTGTGTGTTTTAAAAGAAATTGAGAATGACAGTGATTTACTAGGATTCATACACAAAAATTAAATCCATAATTGCAAAAGAGGATCACATACCGGTACATTCAAGCATCATTATACTCATGCCATTTTTGTGTGGGAATTTACCAAAATTCACATGCATACTGACAAATCTGGCATTTTACCTAAAAAGATTGCATGCATGGTTTACACACAGATCGTCATGTATGCACACTGGGGATAAATGGGCCATCAGGTGTGTGTTTGGAAACCGCACTGCCTACCTGCAGCCGATGCCTACGATGAAGAGGATTATGGCGATAAGGTCACACTTGTTCCAAACGTCCTGGATATACTTTCTCATCCTCTGACGCCATGTCATGGTGCCCAATAAGAAAGTCTGAAAACGAATGAGACATTAATATTGCAAACACTGTCACCGCCAGTCAGAATATTCATTGCTTAGTGTGAGTCCACCAGGGTGTGGGATGCTAGCCAATTGCTAATACCGATAAACAGTAAGGGGAATATTAACTGGGTTGTATTAACGTTTGTACGACATATATCCTTTGGTAAAAATAAAATACATTTGAAAGTTAGTGTAACACAGTTAATGTGTATTAGGCCTTAGCCTAATTAAGGGATGGCAAATATAAAAAAACATTAGCCTTTAATAAAAACATTAAAATGGGAAACAAACATACACTAAGTGTGGGGATACTTCAATTTACTGAATTAAACTACACTGCTCAATTAAATTAAGGGAACACATATTCATCAACTCAGTTCAACTACAGAGATATCATTCTGTCCTGTTAAGAAGCACAAGCGATTTTGAATTAACGCCAACTCTTTTGATGAAAGTGACAACAAGTGCACTGGGGTGGCAACAGCAAGACAACCCCAAAGGGAATGGTTTTGCAGGTGGTGGCCGAAGACAATTGCTCTCCTTATCCTTCCTAACTGATTCTTCTCTGGTTTTGCTAGTGTCCTTGGTGTACTTGCAAAACATTCAGGTTGCACAGGTAGTCCAGCTCTTCCAGGATGGCACATCCATACGTGCCATCACAAGAAGATTTGCTGTGTCTCCCCGTATGATTCAGGAGCAAGGAGGAGACAGGACGTTACCCGAGGAGAGGGCCACAGAAGGACATCAACCCAGCAGCAGGACCAGTATGCTTCTTTGTGCCGTCTCATCAGGTGCATGCCCGTTGCCGGGAGTGCGTGCAGGCATGTAGGGCCATACTCACTACATTATAATTTGCTGTGATGAAGTTCACAAAAGTGGGAACAGCCGCTGATTTTAATTGTTTACTTAGATTGTCAATGTGAGTTTGATTCCAGCCCTTGGTGATTATGGTTTTCATTGACCGTTGGAACGTCATTTTGTACTCAAGGAATTACACAATGCCCAGTAAAGATTTGGCTGTTCAATGTATTTCCTTCAATAAGAACCGATGTATGAATTCAGTGTTCCCTTAATTTTTTGGAGCAGTGTAACTGTAAGCTGAATTACTTGCAATTGTGTAGTCGTGTACATCCTAAAACAAAGGGGAAATGTAATTACCCTGACCTGGTCCTTGATTAACTAAAGGTGTATTAAGAACTGGACCCAGGGCCAGGATTGAGAAATACAGCTTTATGGTGTTATTTTGATTATCCCACCTTTCGGCTCTCCTCACAGACGATCGTGAATACCCAGAAGTATAACATATACTCGGTGAAGGCAGGTCCTAGTGGAGGGGGTGGCTTAAAATCCACCAATAGCACGTAGGCAAACAGCAGCAGGAACATGAAGTACATAAGAACATTGCCTAAAAAGGACGTGACGGGGGCAAACCAGAATTGACGCCATCGGGACAACACAAAAGGCCGCTTAGGTTGGGTGTTGCGTTTGCCTGAAGAAGCAGAGAACATCTTAATATTACATTCATATATAGGTACACATTTGCATATACTTTCGGTACCGGAGAAATAAAAGGACACACCTTTTATTCAAGGTTCTTTTTTTGCTATGATAATAACACTTTTGAAACTAGGTAGTGACCAACTTAAGTGTTGGTCAATTAAGGCAAGGGGTGGAATCCACAATGTTGCTTCATGATTCCAAAAGTGTTATTTCATACTCTTGTTTTATTCACTATTATTCTACAATGTGGAAAATAGTAAATCTAAAGAAATACCCTTGAATGAGTAGGTGTGTTCATTGGCCGTATAGTTTTGCTTACCTTTAACTTTAACATTAGGACCCTGTGCATCATGTACGCTGAGATGAAAAGAAAGATAACAAAAATAACACTAAAAGAAGGTATTAGGTAATGTCCATTCACATATTATCAATATACAGGAGGTGGACAACATTTCGGAAACACTACAACCACTAATTATGGAAAACAACAGTTACTTTGAACTAACTATACTACAATTACAAACGCAGCTGCAGAGGTCACATGTGTTGATTGCCAATTATCAGTACAGCTGTGCAAGAGATTTGTTTTCATGGTAACATGAGGCAATAAACAGTTCTAAACACCAGTCACAAAAACTGCAAAATGATTCAATGCACCAAAAATAACAGTCTCAAAAATCAGAACAGCATATGCCGAACATTGCATCCACAAGGAATGGTTGCTCGTTGAAGCTTACTGATCAGGATAGATGGACAGACTGGATAATTGCTCATTGTGCCAATAGCACAACTTTGAAAAATACCTTACAATTGAATTAGCACCTCTGTGACCCAGTCACAACAAAACCTGTACATCGTGAGCTTTCACAAGGCTGGAATTTATGGCAGGGCTTTCATTTGTCATCCAAATCCAACGCTCCAAAAAGCATAAATGGGTGTAAGGAGAAGACAACCTGGACCTCTGAGCAATGGGAAATAGTATTAAAGGAATTATTCAGCCCACAAAAACATGTGTAAATCTATAATAATGCAGGGCATTCATCTTGTGCAAGTCATTGGGGCTGATGATTGCTTTTAACATTCATATAACACAGAGGTTCGCAAACTTTTTGCCTCGGGCCCCCCTATACATATGGGTCACATCTCGTGTACAGTACATACCAGAATATCTTAAACATACAGTGTTATTCGTTGTTGTACTCACTCCAATTAAGGAGATGGATGAGCCTGATGCTGGTAACACAACATTTGTATTCTGGGCTTTATGCTTGATACTGATAAACGTCGTTCATCTTCAACTCTCGTAAGTCGTGACCGTTGTTTGTTTTTAATGCACGTAAGCGAAGAAAATGTAGCTTCACAGAGATAGGTCGAGGCAAAGGGAATCAGTTCATCCAAAGCGATTTCGGATAATCCCGGGTATTCCCCTGCAGCCTGGAGTTTGGCAGTTGTTGTAGTCTATGTAGTCAGTTTTGACAACGCAAATCTTGCTCTTTGCGCCGGAAAAAAAACGATTTATCAATGTGTGTTGGGTGTTTGGTGTGTAAATGTCTCTTCATTTTCCCCGGCTTCAAACTGCCATTTACTAGTACCTCCGTACCCATTACACATTATGGACGTGCATCCCCATCAACCAGGAGACACGTTAATCCATACCAAACGTAATCGTCTTGATATCTCCTTCGCTTTGCTGAATTTAAGTGGGCCTGCGAATGCTTGCTTGCTTGCGTTTCCCTCGCACTTTCACCAGTGTAACGTTATCTCCCGCCAGGCTATGCACAGTTCCCACCAGTCTTTCGATCTGCCTCTAGCCTCGTGTCATTGTTAGAATTCGGTTAATCTGTGTTTGCTCCAGTTATTTTAGGCGTAGAATCAACGAATATATTTTTACGAATCAGCTTATTTTCTACACTCTGAAAAGTTTTGCTAGCTGCTGGTATTATTACCAGTTGAAACAGGATAGGGCCCACGGCCCTATATCAGCTTTTAAAACTGTGTCGCCCCCTAGTGCCAATTAAAGCAAAATAAAACAATTGGCAGGATAATTAACCAGAATAACCAAACATAATTTTCCCTCTCAGCTTTTCACTCGTGCCCCCCCAATGGTAACGTAGCGCCCCCCTTTAGGGGCGGGCCCCACACTTCGGGAACCTCTGATATAACAGTCAAAGAATGAGGCCAATTTACAGAACCAGGTGCATCCAATGGTACAAACGCAGTTCCGTCAGGATGTTGCAATACTCCGTGTTACGACCTCAAATCTAAAATTATTATTTCAGCAAAATAATGATCAACAGACACGACTATCCTTGGGGTGACCCTGAAAGAGATTCCTATTCAAAGTTATGTTATTAACCTTATCCACAAAAAAAAAAACTAAACCATTAATCATACCCTAACCAGTTCTGAACAAAGCAGGAAAAAAGCCCATTCACTAATAAGCCCTGCCTAATATTTTCCCATCCTTTATACTGAACGACATTCAGTTATGTAATTAGGTTTGCCGAAGGTTGTAATTAGGTTTGTAGAAGGGAACTTACATGTGCTTCATGTCAGGAACAATGAAGATTGTCTCTCCATAAAGGCTGTCATTGTCTCTACCCGGCGCAATGTCAATAGGTTCCCCTTGTTCCTCTTGCTGCTCCTCCAGTTTCCTATGAAAGACAAACGACTGGTTAACAATGATTTAAAACAAGTCTTAGAGTCACCCGCAATAGTCTTAGATACTGTAGTAGGACTGAGAGTAGTTACAGTATTCATGAATGCTCACACAGCAATACTTTCTAATTTCAACACAATTCAAATGTGTTTAAAACGTTCAAGGCTGCACACAGACTTTGCTCATGTACAATAAAATGAAATATGAAAATGTAATGTGAAAAAGTAGGTCCACCCCAGGAATGTATATTAAACGTAATTGGATATATGGCTTTGTATGGAAACTATTGACGGATAAAGGCAAACTAATTTAACAAATGACCCTGAAAGATTGTCCTATGAATTGATTTAATAAATAAATCCACATAAATGCAATTTTAGCGTTTTGAAAAACTAAGCACACTGTTGGGCCCTTTTGGCTGAAATATGTCAATTGTAGCTGTTGCTTTAACGGTCCATCAGTCACTTACCTTGACAGGGAGGAATGTTTACCCACCTTATTTTACAGTAATGCATTTACAGTGTAATATTCAAATCTGGGGTAGGTGCTAGCGAAGTCTAAAACTGGCTAGTAGTATAGAGATATTGTTATACAGGTTGGCACCAAACAGTCAGAGGTTACAAAGCAGAACATAGGATCATGGGGTAACCTTGTAGTAACTAACTTTGTAATCGTATTTTTCATTTCATCGTTTTTTCAGTTAGTGACAGTATAGCACCAAGACTCTTACTACAGAGCCATGCTGTTGTGATACAAAGCAGAATCTGCTTTGGCTTTGTCTTGCTGATATAAGCTGTGAGGTGTTCCACCAGGTTGGTTTTAAGCGTTAAACAACCTTTCCAGTCTTTTGTTAATGTATTGAAACATAACATTAATTTGCTCGTGACCTGTATAAAAGACACCTGGGAGCCAGGCATCTAGCTGATTGATAGGGCGTCAAATACTTATTTCACAGAGTAAAATGCTAATCAAATTATAACTTATTTGAAATGCGTGTTTCTGGATTAGTTTTGTTGTTCTTTTGTCTCTCACTGTTCAAATAGACCAACCATTAAAATGATAGACTGATCGTTTCTTTGACAGTGGGCAAACATACCAAATCAGCAAGGGATCAAATATATATTTGTCCTCCATTGTACTTGCTCAAACTGCCTTCCATGGTCATGTTGACAAAACGTAGAGGGTGAGTTCCACAAAACTGTTTGATAGAATTGCTTGAATGCTTTGTTTTTCTGTATTGTAGGACTATATACCTCAAGATTCATGATGGGCCGTCGACCCAGTCAAGATGAGAAAAAGCAGACCCAGATCTTGACGTTCCCACCCAGCAACGCTCCCATCAATGCCATGTAATTTTAATGTTTGTGTTAACATTTGCCCAATTATTGACCATTACTTTTCTTGTAGCCCTTGGAAATATTTTGGAAGGTTTTTCACATGTATGCTGAGATGCTGTCATGTTAAATGCTCTTTATTTGCAAATGATTTGCCTCACTGTGGACTGACATCCTGGTTATATAGCCTTCCCCAGAGTGAAGCTTTCACTGCCCTCATCCTGATCCTCCCCGTGAACTCCTTTCCTCTTGGCATAGTGTGTATTGCATTCATCTGTATGGATAAAACTAAACCGACATATAGGACAACTATCAGAGTCCTATATGACGAATCTCTTTTCTACTGTTCCATATGGTACCAAATTAATTACCCACCTGGTTCTACTTACCTACATGATTTATCCAATGCAATATGGGGTTCACTTATTTTCCACCTGCACTAATCCTTTTTTAATTTAGTTTTTCTATTACCCGCATGATTTCCCCAAAACCACCATATGGTATTGGGAACTATTATTGTTGAATCAGAATAAAAAAGTGCCCAAGGGGTCACACATCTTTTGGAGCAGCCCTGATTATTGCACTTGAAGGTACCTGAAGGAGATGAGCTGGGAGTAAATCAGAACCGGACAAAAGAAGGCGACTAGGAGTTTCCACACGTCGGTGTTGCACGGCATATCCCCCCACCAGATCTGTGACAGGAGAGACTAGAGGGGGAGGGAAAAGATGTCTGGGTTTGCAAGCAAATAAAATGATGCCCATTACATTATCCTCCTTCGTGCAATGATGATTAATAAACTTCAAATGTAAGTTGTCGTTGTAGTAGTGATGGCATGATTAAAGATACACCCCTCCAATGCACAGTTCAGTTTTCAATTGCCTATTGATCGACACAACTGTGCAGAGGCTTGTTTCCTATGGCAGAAGCTCTTTTCACACATGATCCAAAACTACTGCAAGCACATCCCAGAATATAGTGAACACTTTCTTCCATATTTGAGTCAGAAGACAGGTTTCTGAGAGTCAACAGCTTGCGTGAAAGGTAAATCACATGACAACTGTGTCACACAGCTTCACACTGGTCAAAGTAAGTAAGCTTACGTTTGTTAACAGTGAAGAGAAAACTTCAAGCTGCAGGATTGACAGATCGAGTGGCAATAAGAAAGCCATTGCTAAGATGGCAAAGCGAGGCCATGACTTGAAATATTTGGTTCATCACAGGGTTTTTGTGCCATTGAGTAGGCAAAAGAGTATGGCACGGATGCCTCAGTAAGTGACACAAATAATGCCAAATAGTGCTTTCAGCTGCAAAAAGTGGCAAGTTTGAGTCAGAAATATTGATAACATTTCATTAAACTAAATTATTCTGTGACATATTTTTGTCTCCAATATAAAAATAGAGGTCAGGGTTTTTTTTCTGCCTCAAAATCAATACAAAGGAGGTACCCCACTACCACACACGCCACTGGATGTTCCTTTCTAATATACTTTATATAATACCTGGCTACACACTTGAAAAAAACGAAACTATTATAGTATATAAATCTGCCCCATTGTTCATGTCCACTAACGCATGCTACAATGTCCAACCTAATAGACCTAACAGAAAACAGGCAATATATTTATATATTATACACAAGTTTACATTTTTAAAACCTTTTCCATGGTTGTAAAAAATTCCAGTGTTGAATTATTTTAACCCAGCATGATTATTTTAACAGTATGAGGAAACAATGATCTTTAGTGTCGGAATTAATTCATATTTGACACAAGACAAATATTGTGTCCTTGCAAAATCTCTGAAGCAAGTTGACTTTTAAATATTGACTGCAAGGTAGACAATATTGAAACATACATGAATTTGACTTAAACTACAATCTGTTCATTATTTTCCAGTATTTTAGTTTTGTCATTTACAGTTTCTACAGACCTCTCGTATTCAGAATATTGTTTGTGTCAGTGTGGTCTAGGTTACCAGTATAATCTAGGCCAACATACAGTGCATCCAGAAAGTATTCTCAACGCTGCACTTCTTTCAGTTGTTGATATATTACAGCCGTATTCCAAAATGGATTCAATTCAATTGTTTCCTAAAAATGACAAGTGACTGGATCAGATCCTAAGCGCTTCTTGGTTGTATTTTGCGGATGTGATACAGCATGAATCTAAAAGAGCGAGTCAATGCTTTGATGTTTGCAGAGCATAACAGGTTCTTGTTGAGTGTTATGCCACAGTTCTTTGCACTCTGTAATGGGACCACCATGGAGTTGTGGGCAAATCGTAATGGACAGATCAATCGGAGCGGACAAGCCTTCCCTGGGAGGAAGAGCAGCTCTGTCTTACCAAGGTTTAGCTTGGTGTGGTGGGCTGACATCCAAGCTGAGATGTCTGCCAGGCATGTAGGCAAAGATAACCCCCAAAATGTGGATGGTTTTGCATTTTTCTGAACAAACTGTAAAAAACAGACTCCATGAGAGTCATATAACCTCTAGTATGACCTGTACTAACAGCCCAGCACCATGCAGCTTTTGGAATTTCCCAAAGAACACCAAAATTGGCACCTTGTTCTCTTCAGTTAAGAGTAGGTTCACACTGGTCGATGTGAAAGAGTCTGGAGACCATGTTGTAAACGTTATGCTGCCTGCAACCACATTTGGTGGTAGGTCGGTTATGCCTCTCGAGACCATCACTTTGGTGGGTCGGACACACCTCCAGATACTTGCCAACATCCTGCTAAAAGGTACCTGGATGAAATCATCAGACCTATCGTCAGACCTTACGGTGCAGTGGGCCCTGGCTTCCTACTGGTGCAGAGCCATGCCTGGCCTTGTGGCCAGGGAGTGTAAACAGTTCCTGAAGGACGAAGGAATTGATGCCATTACTGGACCTTACATTCCCAAACCTGAAGCCAATTGAAAACGGGTCGTAAGTATCATCAGGAGTATACCCAGAAGTTGTTTGAATGACAGAACCCCCCCAAAGCAGCTGAGCCAGACTCACTCCTTCCACCATGAATCACTGTGCTGAACAGCGGTCTCCGATGTTCACAGACATGTTTTACACCTCACTGGAGACATGCCATGTGCCAGCCTGCTTCAAGACCTTTACCATCATTCTACCATCATTCCCAGGATCACAGGACTTAATGACTACAGACCCATTGCCCTAAACTCTGTGGTAATTAAGTCATTTGAGCAACTTCTGCTGCACCACGTCAACCCTCTATTGGACCCCCTGCAGTTTTCCTACAGACCCAACAGGTCTGTAGACAAAGCAGTAACCATGGCCTTTCACTTCATCTTCCAGCACCTGGACTCCTCAGGAACCTATACCAGAATCCTGTTTGTGGACTTCAGCTTTACTTTTAATACCATCATTCCAGCTCTGATGCAGCACAAGCTCTTCCAGTTGCAAGTGCCTGAATCCACCTGCAGGTGGATCACAGACTTACTGTCTGAAAGAAGGCAGCGCGTAAAGCTGGGGGAACATGTTCCTGAAGCTCTTGAAGTTGCAGATGACACCACCCTCATTGGGCTCATCTCTGGTGGGGATGAGACTGCCTACAGGTGGGAGATTGACCACCTGGTGAACTGATGCAGACAGAACAATCTGGAGCTCAGCGCTCTGAAGACAGTAGAGATGGTTGTGGATTTCAGAAAAAAACACAGACCCACCCACCCACATCACCCTGTGTGACTCCCCAGTCATAATTTCGGAGTCCATTCACTTCCTGGGCATCATCATCACCCAGGACCTCAAGTGGGAGCAAAACACCAGCTCCATTACCAAATAAGCACAGCGGAGGATGTACTTTCTGCGGCAGCTGAAAAAGTTCAACCTGCCAAAGACAATCATAGTGCACTTCTACACTGCCATCATTGAGTCCATCCTAACCTCCTCCAGCACCATCTGGTACGCTGCTGACATTGCCAAGGACAAGAGCATTTCTTGTAGCGGTAACCATAATTGGTACATACAGGCACATGGAAGCCATACATGCTACTGAGTCCTTTGAGTTGCTGTGACGAAATTCACGCAAGTTGAAACAGCCTGTTATTTAAGTTGTTTACTTTGATTTTCAGAGTTAAAATCTATCCCTCAATCGGTTGGTGATTTTGGGTTCCATTGACCGTTGTTATGTAATTTTGTTCTCAACAAATTACAGATTTACAGATTACAGAAAATGTTGATCTTTAATATACTTTGTTTATTGAGACCCGATGAGTGATATTAGTGTTCCCTTAATTTATTTTAGACATACCTGCAATCCCTTTATTTAATTAAAAAAATACCAGCAATATCCACAAAGTTAGGTAGACACGCTTTTTGTATTTCTACACCACATATTTGGAATAAATCCCAAGATAATTTTAAATGAAAGAGAAATTGTTCCTTTAACATCATTCAAAAGGATGGATAAGGAATATTTCCATGAAATATGTGTTTGCTTCTTGTGAATTGTGTTCATGTTTTTATTTTGGGTGTGCTCACCATACATTCTATTGTTTAATAATTGTGTTGATGCAGAACTCATCTATAAAAAAAAAAGACCTTTGGTATCAATATGACCTTCTAAAATAAAGGCCAAATAAAAATGCAGGCTTCCCTAGCTCTCTAATGCATAGAGCATGTGTCTACATCATCTACAGGACACTGTAGTTACCAGTTTAGGTATTTAAAATAAAATAATACTGAACAGCTGATGTCACTTCTGTGCACTATGTTTAAAAGCTTTGAGCGATTAACAGATTATCAATGTAAGTCTCAAAGTTATCAGAAAGATTCAGTTGCCCATCACCAGTTATTAGGGCAGAATAGCCCAGCCAGGTTCACAACATACTTTTACACGGATGGAAAAACCTTTGGACAGACCGACCTGCACGCCGTCGTGGCTGAAGAAGTGACGGGCATCTGCAGCAATGCCCATCTCGAGGCACGTGGTGCCTCCCCACATGGGAGACTTCCGGATCAGCAGGGTGAAGGAACGACTCTCACTACTTTGGTAACACTTACTAAACACATCTACAGAAAAAAAAAAAGAAATCCTTTTGTTACAATGTTTTTTTTCTGATGTTCCTATTCTGAGGTATGAAATGACAATATTTGACAAGAAAAAAAGTGAACCAAGTATTAAAACCCACTTGAACATGACAGAACACCAAAATCCCATACCGTGTCAAAATTCTGAAATGTTCTCTCATCTCACCGTGAGCTAGATTCTCAAACCTCTGCGCTAGTTCCTTCATGGCCAGCTTGGCCTCAGCTTCGCTTTCCAGCCGGGACAGCTCCCGTAGAATTTTGCAGGCACTCAGAGCACTGAGGACGGACTCGTCTGTCATCTCCCAGAAAAAGACAGCCATGTTGCAGCGGTTCTGCAGCACAGCCCAGATGAAGAGACTAGCCCAGGGAAAGGCACAGCGATTGGCCCGGTAGTGGCAGTCACCCTGCAAGAACCTACCTGCAAGCTGAGAGAAAGAAAAAAGGTTAGGGTAGAGACAGGAGAGAGGGACGGAAGGGAGAGAGGGACGGAAGGGCGAGAGGGAGAGTGTGGGAGTAAAAAAGAAACACAAAAGAAAAAAAAAAGTTTAGTACATAGTTTCCATACATGAGCAAATAGACCCCTTAACATTGGAACCGCCTGGCCGTTCAGACCACCAGTAACCGCTAGAGCCTAACGCCCCTTTGGGGTCATTAGCCTCTGAACCCTCCCTATTAGCATACACATTCTCCTCCGCAGCGTTCCTATTACATCAGTTCATCTACAAAAGTCATTTTAAACTAAATAGAATAGTAAAAAAAAAATAAGGAATTAAATAATTTGTTTGTTTGAAGGTTTTATCATACGGAAAAAGTAGTGATTAACAAAAGAATACGCAGAACAATTATTTCTAACAACACAGGTTACAGTATTTGTATTCGTATATAAGGCCCTACAGAAGTACGTATATGAAATGACACACCACGCAAAGATGAATCCTTTAGAATTTAGTTTGTATAAGATCAAATTAGAGACTATTGACCAGTTTGTGAAGAAAGAAAAAAGATATGCATGAATTGCCGTACATGGGCCTAAAGCACGGTTGTTTGACAACACATAGGCTACAGCCAATTCGTAGAAATTAAATTTATAGATCCAAGGTTATGTTTCCTCCTGCATTGTTCAAGAATGATCAGGTATATAGTAACACCGCCTTCTCTTCTAAAAACATGTTTTGGACGATGTGGAATACAAATACAAATGTATTTATGCATGTGATTCAATGTTTATCCTTCTACCCTGCAGTCAGCACACAGCTTGGTGCAAGGTAGATAAAGGATAAAGCTTTATGGTAGACATACCTGAGTGAATTTAGTGTGTAAGTCTCAGTTTTTTTCCTGGGTTAGGGTTTGCTGACGGCGACAGTGGGATGCATGGTGGTGAGAAGGCTCAAAAGTTGCTAACCCTCTGGCCTAGTGATATCCTAGCCCAAGTATGGAAAGCCATTGAGCATGAATTTTGTGTCGACATCAGCAGCTAACCAAAATGTTATCCCAAAATGTTTGGGTTTGTTGGACATACTAGGTAAACAGGCACTGATCTTTGGTTGGGAACAGTTGCTCATCAACAGTTATGTTCTCTTTTGGCTTGTAACAAACAATGCAATTATTCACCAAACCTTTCCAGGTATCTGAGATTGCAACAAACTTTCCGTTTGCAAGCGTTGTTTCCTTGTCGTCGCATAATGTCTCTGAAGCGGTTGCGTGGCATGGTCTCTCTGAAGATGTCCACCCCATATTAATCAGACCAAAATGACTCTACAACCATGCTCTTCCCAACATTCTCCTTTCTAGCCAGACTCTAGTCTCCCAGTGGCAGTTGGGGTCGCCGTTGGTTCTGTTCATTTTTTTTGTGACAAGGCTCAGGCATTTGAGGTGGCGGCTCAATATTGGAATCACATAAAGGCTCGACACCAGACTCGATTTCAGAATCTGTTCCTGATCCTCCACCTGACTCCATCTCATGTAAATTTTGCAGCATCTGTAATGCTGTCAGGGCGTTCATTCGTTTGGTTTAGTTTGCCATTGTGAACTAAACGCTGAAAATCCATCATTACACTTCAACCACCTGCATCGGCGTGTCTGGGTTTATTGCATTCATTCAACCAAGGCTAATTGATCTTTTATCCGGGGTTATCGCACATTTATCCATAGACGCCATTGCTATTCATGTGAAAGAACGATCCCCAGTTACAATTAGGTCATTACATTATGTTTGATATTTTATTATCAAATAATGTGTCCAACAATATAGTTTTATTTAGTTTAGCAAATAATTATTGAATGTAATACATATGATGAATTAGCCTAAATATGAAGCAGATTTGGGTAACAGGATGTTTGAAATTGTATTTCTCTCCTACAAAAACAGTTAAGTATAATTCCATTATGTTTGAATAACAATTACTTTGTTCAAGAATATAGTTTGTATTTTGTTTTGCAAATAATTATTTAGCGTAATACATTTGATGAATTAGCCTACATCAGAAGCTCCTTTTTCAGTAAAAAAAGCTGTGAAAATTCAAGGACACTTAATAGACAGGATGTTTACTATTATCTTTATTTCCTGTTATGTTTGAATAATAGACAAATTCATTGATTGTAAATCTTTTGCTCTTATCTTTAATCTTGTAGTATTGCTCATGGGTGTGTGCCCTCATTCATTCAGGGATTAGCGCTTGGGTACAATTAGCAGCTGCTTGAGTTCAATTAGCAGCTGCTTGGGTTCAATTAGCAGCTGCTTGGGTTCAATTAGCAGCTGCTTGGGTTCAATTAGCAGCTGCTTGGGTTCAATTAGCAGCTGCTTGGGTTCAATTAGCAGCTGCTTGGGTTCAATTAGCAGCTGCTTGGGTTCAATTAGCAGCTGCTTGGGTTAAATAAGCAGCTGCTTGGGTTCAATTAGCAGCTGCTTGGGTACCGTTTGCAGCTGCATGGGTACCGTTAGCAGCTGCATGGGTACTGTTAGCAGCTGCTTGGGGACCGTTGGCAGCTGCATTAGTACCGTTAGCAGCTGCTTGAGTACCATCAGCAGCTGCTTGAGTACCATCAGCAGCTGCTTGAGTACCATCGGAAGCTGCTTGGGAATCATTAGCAGCTGCTTGGGTACCATTAGCAGCTGCTTGGGTAACAACACCAAGTGGCATTGGCTTTTGGCGGTTCTAGTGTTAATGATCAAATAAACCAATTAATAAACCACTTAATTAACCTATCAAATTACAAATCCAATAGAAAAGAGAATTAAAAGATAAAATAGACCAAAAAAAGAATAGAGTTAAAACATCTGTCATTGAAAGTACCTTGAGAGCTTTTCTTTGGGAGTGGATATTTTCAAGTTTTAGTGGAGCACGGTAAAATGGTTGACACACATCTCCCATTATGTCCTCCAGGACTCTAGACACCTGAGAAAAGGGGGAAAGGACAGGGTGGGGTAGAAGAAGGAGAGGAACAACAAAACAGGAAGAAAAATAGAATCATTAATATCACTTAAAATTAAATATAAATGACATTGTTTAATACTAATAGTTAAATAAACCACAAGGGGATTTTTTAGCGATTGTTTTGCTCCTTTATATTAATACAAGAAGCTCTTGTCACCCAGCCATAGTTCCACATAACTTTAGCTTCTTGTAAAGCATGTGATGTGAATTGTTATTCAGGTTTTGGGTGCTAAAGTAAACATAAGACTAAAACAAGAAAAATGTAATCCCATACCTCAAACAAACTGAGCCTATTTGCAAGCCACGGGACTCCCGGCGATCCACCTAACCCTTTTGAGTCAGTCACATTCTGCAGCCTGACCTGCGAGCCTGCAATACCCTGACGCTCCCCTAGGTGCCGCTGCAACATGGAATAGGCTAGAGAGCTGTCGGTGACTGAGCAGTAGAGGCTCTCCAGACGCCCACAGGTCATGTAGTCTAGGATGTTTAGGCCATTCTCAGTGAAGAGGCGAACAAACTCGGGTTTGTCATTGATCAGCGCATCAGTCATGGAGTCTTCCAGATCCTCGTGCTATGATTTGTGGGGGAGAGGTGGAGGGAGAGGTCAAAGGTTGTTTGGTGTTTATCTAGTTTCCTGTTGAAGAAGATGGTCGGGGCCCAAAACATTCATCAGAACAAAGTATTTAAACACCATGAACTAACAAAATCTTAGCCAAAAAAGGTAACATTTTATTTGTATACCTTCATTACATGGATATTTATTTGGTTTCTCAACACTGCACATTTTAAAGATTTTCACAACCATTACTTACTACATCTTGTTTAAAACACAATTCATAAAAACACATAGCAGTAGGTTGCACCACAGCTCAATCAGGTGTTTCATAAAGTACCTTTACATTTTGACCTATTTTATGTTGATTAGTGGCAAAAATACATTAAATAAATTTCATGTTGTAACACAATAAAATGTGGAAAAAAGTTATTAATATTTTTGAGAGGCACTGTACGTTTAGACATTTTAATAGGAATTTAATAGGAATTCAAGATTGTGTAATACTTCTGTTTCTCTAATGCATACAAATATAGCTGAACGAGTATCTATGTAGTTATGTGAGCTAAACCCAAGCATCAATTCCACATGGCAATCCCAGACAAAATTCCCTAATAACTATTACAAGATAAAATGACAAATCTAAAAGTAAATTCTGATTGTATTAATGTTTTGGCATAGTATAGGTCAGTGGTATTTAAATCTGGACCTCAAAGCCAGTTCCGCTCCATTTTTTCATTGCAACCACTTAATTGGAGACGTATTTAGACCTGGGCTACCAGGCGCAATTTATGATGAGGTAGAACAGAATTAAAAACCTACTTTAAGTGTACTTCTGGGTTTTACATTAACGAGTATTGAATAAAAATTTGTGATAACCCCAGAAAAGAATAATGGGAGAACTGTGATGAGGCTCTTTGTTCTACAGTTCAGAGCTTTGAGGTTTTGCCGCTGATAATCAGTATCAAACAGAAACAATAACGGATAGAAGTACGACAAGATGACCCTTCTAGTCTTGTAATAAAAGTTAAAATGACACAGAAATGTGTGAAAACAGGTAAATAGTGTCTATGATTTGGGGTAAATGGTGACTATTCTGGAAATTCCAAAACACCCCAAATTGGGTTCTCAGGCCCCAGTTTGAAATCTTCTGCCCTAGACCACATGTGTAACAAATTAAACAACGAGATTACTCTCTGGATGAATTCACACCTATGTACGTAATTTGTTCATTAAGTTATTGCATTTAATAACATACCTAACCTGGTTGCCTACATTTTAAGTGGACATTTAAAATAAAAAATAAAAAACAAGCAGACACGATACCCTTCGTGGAATGAGTTTGACACTCCTGCAGACCTTAGGCATTTGTAGAGATCTGTAAGCGATATGATACAAATTCTACCTACCCTATGATAAGCTTGGGACAAGGACTCAATTAGGCTCATGAGTGACTCACCGTCCAATGAATGTCTGCGTTAAAGAGGTCACTTTTGGCAATGTCCACCCTGTTCCAGGCAACAGCCAGCTTCAGCTCCTCAGTGTAGGGGCTGGAACTGCTTGACACTCGCTGCTTACTTGCTGCTGATCACACACACACACACACACATTCACAGAGATGCGTAGACAGACCATACCTCTTGTATTGACGTACTGACTTGACTCCATAAAAGAACTTGAAAACCCAAAATATCTTTAGTACAAATACAAATGAAACACTGGTTTGGAGTTCTGCCTTTATGTGGTATAAACAGTGCTCGGGTGTGGGGCAAAGCCCATCCTTGCTACTCCGTTAGCTTTTGCAAGATGGTGTGATAAAGTGTCTAATACCTTGAACCAAGGCTTTGAGCAGCACTGTGTCAAAGTCATCTGGTCCCTCCTGTTCTCCATGATAAACTGTGATCAGATCCTTGTTTTGGTAGATGCTCAGAACCTTTGGACATGGAAAAGACGGGTAAAAGGGTGACTAAAATGTAACGATGGGAAAACATTTTGCTTGTCCAGCGGTTCACAACTTGGCTCAAGTACCACCAACAGCACACTTTTTGATTGTCAAACATCCTGTTTATCTCTGATACACAGCTGACAAGTTAAATCATGTGTGCTTGTTTCGGCCAAGAAAACAAATGTGTACTAGATCAGAGTTGGAAGCCACTGATTTAGGGCAAGATTTGAGTGGTAATTTCTTGTGGTCTAGCTTCTCTGTCAATTTAAAAACATATGCTTTTGAAAGCCTACCCAATACATTTACAGGTTTGTGGTTATTGGGGCTATTGACGTGAAGAGAGGAAGCTGGGAGTAAAACACATTCCCAGCAAAAGGCTGCTCCACATTGTATTCTCTTACTTGTTCTACCAGTTTATCCATCTCTTTTTCCGCTGGAAAATGCTTCCTAACTTTCTCCGCCACTCGGTCTTTCAGGTCCTCAGTGGGTCCCATCTCCCCATCTCCGTCAGCAGAGGACGGGACAGGTGGAGAAGACGATAGGCTCTCCAGGATATCACTTACAAGGTCAGCCACACCCCCTGACCCAGCCAGTACCATCCAGGGCATGGATTGTTTAAGAGAGAGATCCAACCGCTGCAAAATATAGAAGAAAAGAAGAGAGAGTGACATACAATGTATTATACGTTTTTGGAAAGGGATTTGTTGTTCAGATTAAATCTGACAATCTGCACCTTAACCTTAATGATTATTATTCTATATTTTATATAAATATTCTAGATTTATTCATACAATTATATTTCATGTGTTGGAGGATAGGGCCTAAACAACAAGACCTTTGTCACTGTCCGTGTACACATGGACTGCACTGTACTCTGGTTATATACACAGATTTTCAATCATGTGATTGTACCTTCAACATCGTTTTCTCTCCTGATATCATCATGCACAGGACGGGGATGTCAATGCCTACAGTGCCTGAAAGACAAACATTCAAAAATGATTACAACTTCCCAGAACAACAAGAGGAATGTTTTGAGAAGTTCTGAGAAGTTCCATTTCTCATTAGCTGTACAAACGGCAATTACATTTGGACCAGGAAGAGATGTTAGTAACACACAGATACACTTTCAGGCCTCTAAAAGTAAACTGTTACTGGTTAGGTTTAGTATAAGGTTTAGGGGAAAGGGTTAAGGTTAGGATAAAGGATAGAATTGGTAGATACGTAATATGTTGCGCATGTACGTAAACACATTTGGGAAATGCAGGGGTGAATAATCTGGAAAATTTCAGATAAACTGCTGGTTGTTACAGGGATTGCAATATTTGCATAGCTTTTATCCTAGCCCCAGTACACTTTTATCCTAGCCCCAGTACACTTTTATACTAGCCCCAGTACACCTTTTGTCCTAGCCCCAGTACACTTTTATCCTAGCCCCAGTACACTTTTATCCTAGCCCCAGTACACTTTTATCATAGCCCCAGTACATTTTTATCATAGCCACAGTACACTTTTATCATAGCCATAGTACACTTTTATCATAGCCACAGTACACTTATCATAGCTACAGTACACTTATCTTAGCTACAGTACACTTATCCTAGCTACAGTACACTTATCCTAGCCACAGTACACTTATCCTAGCCACAGTACACTTATCATAGCTACAGTACACTTATCATAGCTACAGTACACTTATCATAGCTACAGTACACTCATCCTAGCTACAGTACACTTATCATAGCTACAGTACACTTATCCTACTTACAGAACACTTATCCTAGCTACAGTGAACCCCCTGCTGCCCATGTGGGATAGTGCGGCCAACACTCACTATATATTGGAGAGTAGGCACTCGTGTTGTAAATCGTGTTTACTCTGGACTATTTCATTAATCCTGCATAACGAAGCAGGATTAGCAGTTTTAGTAGACTACACAACCATTACTAAAATGGATGTGTGTGAATACGAATACCTCACGTTACGCACCCATGTCTCCCTTCAAAACTCCATTGAACGAAAAGGACAGACATGCCTTTCATTAATTCTTACCCTCTTCTAAAACTGGCCCTAAGATGCTGTGTTGCGTGAATCACCCTCCTAACACCTTGCTTGTACACTATATGGACAAGTATTTGGCCACATCTCGTATCATTGAGTTCTGGTGTTTTGTTCAGTCCCATTGCCACAGGTGTATAAAATCAAACATCTAGCCATGCAGTCTGCCTTTACAAACATCTGTCAAAGAATGGGTTGTTCTAAAGAGCTCACTGAATTTGAGTGTGGTACTGTAATAGAATGTCACCGTTATTTCTTTCCCTCCTACATATTCCACAATCAACTGTAAGTGGTGTTATTGTGAAGTGGAAGCATTTAGCAACCACAGCAACTCCACCACAAAGTGTGAGACCATGTAAAGTTACAGAGGGCCACATTCGTTTTTGTACTTTGTTAATATTAATTGATTTGGAGGCCAGAAAAGGGCAAAAATTAAAACATACATTACATATGTACAGTAGATCCCATATAAGGTGTAAATAGCTAAAATTATGACTCAGATGTATAAGAATGGGCTGGTGAGTTGGTTTTTTAATTCCCACCAAAATAATTTTATTACATTCCGTAGGCCGGATGGGACAGCCTCGTGGGCCGCATTTGGCCCTCTGGCCGTAGTTTGCCCACCCCTGTGCTAGGGGGTTGTTTTTCTGGGGTTGGCCTTGGCCCCCTAGTTCCACTGAAGGGAAGTGTTAATGTTTCAGCTTACCAAGACATTTTGGAAAATGTCCAGCTTTTTTGGAACAGTTTGACTATGCCCCAGTGCACAAAGCAAGGTCCATAAAAGCATGGTTGGATGAGTTTGGTGTGGAAGAACTTGAGCACAGAACTCAACCCTATCGAACACCTTTGGGATGAACTAGAATGGAGATTGCAAGCCAGGCCCTTTCGTCCATCAGTGTCTGACCTCACCAATGTTCTTCTGGAAGAATTCTAACTCACACACTAAAAAATCTTATAGAACGCCTTCCCAGAAGAGTGGAAGCAGCAAAGCGGGGACCAACTTGATATTAATGCCTATAGATTTCAAATGGGATAACATACAAGCTCCTGTAGGTGTAACGTTTAGGTCTCTCAATACTTTCACCCACATAGTGCACATTGGTAAATTGTCATAATTTCATGGTTTTGCTCATCTACGCTAAGCAGTATTGCCATCACCAGTCACGTTTCCACCAAAGCCTATTCCAATACAGGAATTAACTAAGAACTGGCTCTGCATAAATTACAGATGTCCCCCGATTTTTGTTTGTAAATAAACCTCTCTAGCCACCTCCTACATTATGAATTTGGTTACATTAAATAAAGACAGAAGTATCTGGTTGTGGCTTACCATCCGTCAGGAAGGTATGGTTCCCTGAGCCCCTCCTGACTCCCATTCTAACCACAGTCCACCTTAACATTAAATGAGAATACCTTTATTGTTTATTGAAGTTATTGTCCATGGTGCCTTAATCAAGAGAACACTGAGATGGTAGAACTATGGGAACAAAGACCAGCAACCTTCTATTTAGACATACAAAGGAAAAGTGAAAAAGATGAAAAATGTGTATTCATTTGTTGACAGCATTATAATCTACAGAATAGAGAGTCACAAAATTAAGTGTAACTGCCATGGTATACCCGGCTGTCGCGGTTTTGTTGTAGGATGGAACCATATGCGGACATAGTTGAAATGAAAATGGGTTTAATCCTTAGACACAAAACAAATACAAACTACACGACACTGTAAACGTAAAATGAAAGGACTAACTAACATTAAACGGTGTACAAAGAAACATGTAGCGTATTCACGTGAAAGAGGAATTAAACAAAGACAAACCGTGAACGTTGTTGAGACAAACAGAACAAACAATAAACCACACCGGGTGTGGTGAAAACTGAACCTAACTAGGCTCCCCAATCAGAGTCAACTGAATGCAGCTGCTCTGACTGGGGAGCCCACAACGGCATAGAGCGGGCTAGAGGCCATACAATTAGTCCTGCCCTGTCAGGGCATGACACCGGCAATATATCACAAACCCCCAAGGGGTTTATATTATTAATATTATTGCTCTTTCACACTGGTTACCATTGCAATTAAAGCAGTAAACGTGGATGTGACTACCCATGGTATGTAGTCTTCTACAAACTGTATGCTTTGAATTCTGAATGCTGACTTGCTGATAACCATAGTAAATGACACACGACATGGTAAACCCTATATGATCTATCTGTTTTTGTTTGTTATTTGCAAATGCATGTTTTGCCATTATAGTAGCAATATAATCCTTCCTGCAGTACAATACTGATCATGGAATGTTTATGAGGGTTTAGTAACACAGTGTGTTCCAACATTGTTTGCAAACAGTTTGTAAGTAGCCATCCATATACAGTGGGGAAGTATTTGATACACTGCCGATTTTGCAGGTTTTCCTACTTACAAAGCATGTAGAGGTCTGTAATTCCTATCATAGGTACATTTCAACTGTGAGGAATAAGAAGGATAAGTACAACCCCAAGAACACCATCCCAACCGTGAAGCATGGAGGTGGAAACATCATTCTTTGGGGATGCTTTTCTGCAAAGGGGATAGGACGACTGCATCGCATTGAGGAGAGGATGGATGGGGCCATTTATTGCGAGATCTTGGCCAACAACCTCCTTCCCTCAGTAAGAGCATTGAAGATGGTTGGGCTGGAATCGTGGCTGGGATTTCCAGCATGACAACAACCCGAAACACACAGCCAGGGCAACTAAGGAGTGGCTCCGTAAGAAGCATCTCAAGGTCCTGGAGTGGCCTAGCCAGTCTCCAGACCAGAACCCAATAGCAAATCTTTGGAGGGAGCTGAAAGTCCGTATTGCCCAGCGACAGCTCTGAAACTTGAAGGATCTGGAGAAGGTCTGTATAGAGGAGTGGGCCAAAATACAGGAAACGTATGATCTCTGTAATTGCAAACAAAAGTGTCTGTACCAAATATTGAGTTCTGCTTTTCTAATGTATCAAATACTTATGACATGCAATAAAATGCAAATTAATTACTTAATACAATGTCATTTTCTGGATTTTTGTTTTAGATTTCGTCTCTCACAGTTGAAGTGCACCTATGACAAAAATGACAGACCTCTACATGCTTTAACCTGCAAAATCGGCAGTGTATCAAATACTTGCTCTCCCCACTGTACATTACCTGTTCCATTTTTGTAACTCTGAAATGTACATTACTTTTTAGTTTTTGGTAACCTAAACTTTTGGTGTCTGGCAGTTTACGGGTTGCCAGTTTACGGCTGTACCATTTCAGGTAATTCACTAAACCTGCATACATGTCAATATCAACTGGACAAATTGGTGTTCTAAAACCTATGGCCAGTAGTGTAGGCCTGCCATCCACAGGCCTGCAGAGCAAAATATAATGAATATGAATATATTTTATATTCATTACACAAAGAAAAACATTTCAATCCTGTCACAAAGCACCGACCGGGTTCTATAGTAAATGAAGGCTCAGCCACAAACAGCACATCTTTTCAAAGGTTTTCTTTTTAAACAGGTGAAGCACAGAACAGGTTACAACTAAACACACAAATTCTTCTCTCCTACATCCAGCATACCTCACTCCTCCAAAGCTCTCTCTTCTCTCTGTCTTATACTCTTAGCTCCACCCACAATTCCCCCAGAGCAGACCACTAATTGAACATTTCAGGTCACATACACTCAACTAGTACTTCTTGTGCCATACCCACATTTCACCACAAGTTTATTACTTTACACCCTTTAAATGGCACAGTGTTTAATAGTATTCAACACTAAAAGACATTACAGTGGTACGTGTAATTCGACACAATCAACCTGACATTCACACACCAAGACACCCAAAAATGAATGAAAATGAACCACTCCAACGGAGTTCCACTGCGACTGCGCAGCAGTGCGAAGAACCCAATATAGCCACACCTTAGCTTATGTTCGGATTGGCTGGATGCGGTACACAAACGACACGGAAGACCGAGCGCTTCAACACATTCAAACAAACAATGTCACTAAGTGAATAAAGAATTAATTACGTAACTACTGGGTGTTTGGTTGAGTGTTTCCGAAATATAAGAGTGTGTATCGCATGTATGCCAATGCGTGTGTAAACAAAGGAAAAGGAGCCAGCGTAAAACCGAGTGTGCACCCCTGGAGAGTCGTTAGCGATTCTACCTAACGAAAACGTGACCTGCTGCAAGTGAAGTTGTTCACAAGCTAGAACGGCCTGGGACAGAGCCCTCTGTCACAAAGCCTCTGTCTTTCAATCTGGATTATTATGTCTTACTGCACACGGAAATAAAAAAATCCAGTATTTTAAAATGTTTTGATAAAAAATTTTACTATAAAGCAATGTTGCCCTGAGAAGAGCTCTAATCAGCTAATCAACTCCCTGGTATAGTACACACAACCACAATCTTGGGGAAAAGTGCTGACTTGACAGTTGTCCAGAAGACACTCAAAGAGACCCTCCATGAGGAGGGTAAGCCAGAGAAGGTCATTGCTGAAAGGGCTGGCTGTTTGCAGTGTGCTGTATCGAAGCATGTTCATGTAAAGTTGACTGGAAGGGAAGTGAGTTAGGAAAAGGTGCTCAAGCAACAGAGATGAACGTAGCCTTTGAGAGGATTGTCAAGCAAATCTGATTCAAGAACTTGTGGGAGCATTTACAAGGAGTGGACTAAGGCTGGAGTCTATCCACCACTCACAGACGTGTCCAGGAAAAGGGCTACAAGTGTCGCATTCCTAGTGTCAAGCCACTCCTGAACTAGAGACAATGTCAAAAGCGTCTTACCTGGACAAAGGAGAAAAACAACTTGACCATTGCTCCGTGGTCCAAAGTCCTCTCTTTAGATGAAAGTACATTTTGCATTCAATTTGGGAATCACTGAGCCAACTCGCCTGTCCTGTATTGTCTTGAGGAAATTGAGATAAACCAGACCCAACAACACGAGCTGAAGAACGCTTTCAAAGCAACCTGGACTTCCATAACACCTCAGCAGTGCCACAGGCTGATTGCCTCCATGCCACGCTGCATTGATGCACTAATTCATGCAAAAGGAGCCCAGGCCAAGTATTGAGTGCATAAATTAACATGCTTATAAACCTTGCAGGTATTTGGAGTCAATTAGCTGATTAGAGATCTTCTTAGGTTGACAATTCTGTATTATACATTTACATTTTTTTTTATATTACACTTTAGATTTTCATGCGTTGCACGCCGTTATCATCAAGATTGAGAAAAAAAAAAAAAAGAAATGTTTAACTTTATATGTAATGTATCTAGAATATATGAAGGTGTCACTTTTTGATTAGAATTACAAAAAGACAAAAAAAAGTCCACAATATAGACATTTCTTCAGATGCACCTGTATAGCATTTACAGAACTCACAATTCATAACAAGTACATTTAGAAAGTAGTACCCTTGATTCTCACAACGCTTACCTGAGGCAGGTGCTTTAGCTGAGCCAAAGTTGCAACAGAGGTAAGTTTTTAATAAAGTATACGTTCGCCAAACATGCCAAAACATTAAACTTATACACATATGTTTTTAATCAAATAAACTCATTTTTAATAAAGGTTTGTATTCAATGTCTCTTACCCCAGATGCCTGTGCGCTGCTTGGAAATGTAGTCTTCCAGTTGGGCCCTGAAGCCAGCTTCGCCCCCTCTGCGGCCTACTGTCCCATCATCTACCAGAAGGAAGGCCTGGTAGTTGATGTCAAGGCTACATGAGTCACGGGACGCGTTCTGGACATAGTACTTAGCAGGGAAGCTACCCTAAGAAGAAGAGAAAAGCAAGTTAGAATGTGATGAATATTCATATAACTTAAACTGGTTATAAAAGCAATCAGATAGTTTGAAGAAATTTTATTAGGATACAATCGCAATATTACAATTCTTTTAGTATAATGTTTTACATATCACTGTACGTATTTGCGTGTATCTCAGTACATACAGTATGTATTATTTGGCCAGATGCACAGGTGTGCCAGTCTTAGGTGGTCACGATGTCAACGGTGGGATCTTAACCGTCTTTAGCAAACCAGCCCTCTTCACTGACCACATTCCGAGCCCTTAGGGACTGTAGCAAACACCTCAGTGTTCTGCCATTTGATGCAAACTTCTCTGTCTTAGGTCAGTTTTTATCACCACTTTATTTTAGGAATGTGAAATGTCAGAATAATAGTAGGGTGACTGATTGATGTCAGCTTCTATTTCTTTTTTCACATTCCCTGTGAGTCAGAAGTTACATAAACTCAAGTATTTGGTAGCATTGCGTTGAAGTTGTTTAGTTCTACCACCATGGACAATAACTTCTACTGTATAAACGCCTTATCTGGAGAACTGCAGGGTGTGCAGGCATTTAACCTACTGAATCACAAGGTATTCTCATTTAATGTTAAGGGTGGACTATGATTGTACATTTTAAGTAGAACAATAAGTTTTGTGAATTTTGGCCCATTCCTCCTGACAGAACCGGTGTATCTAAGTAAAGCTTGTAGGTCTCCTTGCACACTAAATCATCTCTGCCCACAAATCTTCTATATGATTGAGGTTGGGCAAAGCATCCCCACTACATGATGCTGCCACCCCTGTGCTTAACGGTTGGGATTTTGTTCTTCAGCTTGTAAGTCTTTTCCTGCAAACATAACGTTGGTCATTCTGGCCAAACATTTTGTTTCATCAGACCGGAGGACATTTCTCCAAAACAGTATGATCTTTGTCCCCATGTGCGGTTGCAAACTGCAGTCAGGCTTTTTATAATGGTTTTGCAGCAGTGGCTTCTCCCTAGCTAAACAAGCTTTCAGGTTAAGTTGATACAAGACTTGTTTCACTGTGGATATAGATACTTCGTACCATTCTAATCCAACATCTACACAAGGGTCCTTTGCTGTTGTTCTGGGACCTATTTGCACACCAAAGTATGTTAATCTCTACAAGACAGAACATGTCTCCTTCCTAAGTGGTTTTGATGGCTGTGTGGTCCCATGGGGTGTTTGTATACAAATTACTTGTCATGCACAAAATAGACAGCCTAACCAACTTGCCAAAACTATAGTTTGTTAAGATGACCTCTGTGGAGTGGTTAAAAATGTTGTTTTAATGACATGTATATAACGGCCCATCTCCTCCATGCTCTTAAGACTGTACTGGCAAACAAAGCAAAAACTGAGCTGAATAATATGCCATCCTGGAAAAGCTGGACTCCCAATGCAACCTGAATGGGCTGTAGGTACAGCTGTATGCTACCTGTAGTGGCAAGGACACTACCAAATGCAAAATGGATAAGGAAAGAGCAATTGTCTGTGGCCAGCACCTGTAAATAAAATAGTTTTGGGGTTGCCTTGCACTGTCAAGTTCATTTGCAGTAAAACAGATGACCATGATTCACAATCGCCTTTGCTTCCTAACAGGACAGACTGATGTCCCTAAAGTTAAGTTGACATAGTGTTATACTTAAATAATTCTGTCTTTCCTTAATTTTGGGGGGGAGAGTGTTCTCATTACCTGATTGCTTTAAATATGCAAAGTACTTAAAATGCTATCAGGTCCACAGTAATATTTTGAAGGTCCACAAAGCAACTTAAACTTAAATTTATATTTCCATTTTGTATATTTATTGTCGTAAAACAGGGATCAACTTGTAAAAGAGACCTGTGTATCAGACTTCCCTGTATGAATAACGGGTTAATGATAAAAATGTGTGCGTTTGTGTTTTACCTGTGGATTGACCAGCTGCCCGCAGTTTCTGACCAGGCCCCAGGGAGCTATGCCAAGAGCCACCACCTTGTTGTGAGAGATGGAGGAGGCAGCAGCTGCATGGTCCCTTACCGCCTCCCCTACACACCTTCCTACACCTTCACGCAGGCCTTCTGTAATTATCCACGCACCTAAGGCAGTTGTGTAAGAGAGAGTTTGTGAGAGAAAAATAGAGTAAGATATACAAGTAAGAGTGAGAGAATAAGGCAATTACTCTCATAGAAAAGAGGCATATTTCTATCTAAAAATGTAAAACAGGGAACAATAGTAGATGTTCTCGATTACTCTATTCTCCCTCATCGCATGGAGCTAATTTAGAGTAAATGCCATTTCCTCTCGAACTGACATTGCCAATCACACGCATATACACATAAAATATTTGTTTTATTAAAAAACGGTATATCGTATATAGTTTTTTAATAGGTATGACTACAAGGAAATGCCTAGGGGGAAATGCTTGCTGTGATCTTCAATACCTCCGAGTTGTTGCAAAAAGACAATGCCATCAAAACAAAGATGTAAACGATTTTCCAGAGCCGTGGCCCATTAATACTTAACTGCAATAAATAATTTTATTTAACAAAATACATAACTTGAGTAAATCATCTAGAATAAGAACCTGTCTATTTGCATAGAACAACACCCATTGTTTGGAATATATACATATATTCCAAATTCCTATAATATGGCCAATCTAGTATGTCTTTCGCATTCCAATTTCTGTAACTGACTAAATAAACACTTCGGAAAGTATTTAGACCTGTTCACTTTAGTTGTGTTATAGACTTAATTCATAATTGACTAAATCAATGATGTTTCTTTTGCCATAAACCTATTCACAATAACCCATAATGACAAAATGAAAACACATGAACACTAGAAGTGTATTGAAAATAAAACTAATATGTTATGTACATTACTATTCATTTCTCTGAATGGCAAGATTTTGTAACATTAATTCTGTGGAAATCAGTATTTAAAAACAACTAGTAATTATTCTACAGTTACTAGTAATTATTCAAATTGTAACTAGTCATTATGTATTAACTAAACTTAAAAGTTTGATAACCACCACTGTTTCGTCTTAATGATGCAATCTTAAATATGCTCCTGGTCGCCCCCTGACCTGCATGTTTTAGATCCCTCCCTCCTCTGTCACACCTGATTGAAATGATCAGATCATTATCGTCTCCTTCATGAACTACATCAGGTATGTTAGGGCAGGGAGAGATCTAAAACATGCAGGGCAGTGGGGCGCCTGGGAGCAGGGTTGAGAATCACTGCACTAGAGGATGTCGGGCACACTGTGCCACCCCCATGGAGTCAGAATGTTAGAATAAGTCTTTCTAACTGAAAGATTCAAATAAGTAGCTCGCTGGAGATCAGTTTGTAACACTCTGGCAGTGCTCCAGGTCCTCCAGGTTCGGTAGTGGACTTCTGGTTTATAGACCATGATGTCCACTACCGAATCATTTTATTCCCATGCAAAGTTTGAAAACTGTCTTGTTAAAAACACAGTGGGCTTCATTTTCTTTCTCTTCAAACGATTACAACCACAAGGCAATTGCTGTTGTCCAAAAATATCAGATTGAATTTGCACTTTCAATCAGAAGTTGTTAAAATGCATTTACATACCATACTTTATTTTTTGCATCACCTTTTCACAATAGAGAAATACATTAAGATCTTTAACAAAACGAAAGTGACAAGAAAGAAAAAACTGAAAGCAGTTACAGTACATCCATACCTGTGCTTTGAGAGGCTTTGACCAGTCCCTGCCTCAGGACCTCCCGTACCCACATCTTGACCTTTGCCCTCCCCTCCCCACCCACAACTGACACAACCAGGTTTGGCAGGGGCAACTTCCATGTGTCTGTCAATACTTGGTAGGCAATGGAAGGAGAGGTCTCACACGAGAGACGCAAAAACTAGTGGAGAGAGAGAAAATGGCATGTCAATAACAGACAATGTATGACAAGAGTGGTCAGTTTTACTTCAACCCCATTGAAACATTGCTCCAGTGGTCAAGGGATGTGAAGTGGTCTACACTGCATCCCATCTCATCTCGACGATCTAGTGGCACCCTGGGAGCCTTTGAGTTTAATTGAGGTACAATCCCAATTCATAAAAAGTTGTAAAACTTTTTAAAATGCAAATAATAACAAAATGCAACAATGTGCAAATCATGCATCCCTATATTTCATAATAAACTGTACAAAGACAACATATCTAATGTTGAAACAGAGAAACGTAATTGTTTTTGGAAAAATACATGCCCATTTCAAATTTAATGTCAGCAACACGTTTAAAAAGAATTAGGACAGAAGCATTTTTACCACTGTGTTGAATCACCTCTTCTTTTCAAAATACTCTGTAAACATTTTGGAACGGAGAAGACCAATTGCTGTAGTTTTGAAAGTAATATGTATGTAAAGTAATATGTATTCCCATTTTGCCTTGAAATAGGATTTCAGCTCAACATTTCTGGGTCTCCTTTGTCTTATTTTGTGTTTCATAATGTGCCAAATGCTTTCAATGGGTGACAGGTCTGGACTGCAGGCAGGCCAGTATATCACCCAGACTCTTTCAATATAGGCCCATGTGGTTGTAAAACGTGCAAAACTAGGTCGTTTTAACTTGCATTTGTGGATGCAGCAACGTACGGTGTTCACTGACAATGTTTTTTGGAAGTGTTCATGAGCCCACAAAGTAATTTTCACTACAGATCTGTTTTTATTGTAGTGCTGTCAAAGGGCCCAAAGATCACAACCATCCAAAATTGTTTTTGGGTGTTGTCACTTGCCTACAGAGATTTCTCAGGATTCTCTGAATCGTTTATTGATATTATGTACTGTAGATTATGAATCTCCAAATGTATTGAGATTTTACGTTTAGCAACATTATTCTTAAATGATTGCACCCTTTGCATGTGCAATGGCAAAAGTCTTGAGTTGTGAGATGTTTCACCAGGTTTTTTCTTTTGCATTACATAACTTTTACAGTTTTTTGTTGCCCCTGTCCCAGCTTTTATGAAAAATGTTGCTGGCATCAAATTTAAAGTGGGCAAAAAAGAAAGAAAAAAATATTCTCAGTTTCAACACTTGATGTCATCTTTGTACTATTTTCTATTGAATATAGGGTTTAAATAATTTGCACATCATTGCATTCTGTTTTTATTTCCATTTTACACAGCATCCCAACTTTTGGTAACAGGGTTGCAGAAGGTTGAAAAGTGCAGCAAGAAAAGGATTCCATTGTAGACTTCCTGATTGAACAATGAGTGTGAAAAGAACCAAAATGACATGTTTCAGAAGACATTTCGACATTGACTGTCCTGAGTCCACTAGGAGTTGAAGCAATAAAGTAGGGCTGGACGGTAATGACTAATGAATATAGCAGTAGCTTGATGTCAATCTACTTTTTTGAGCACATGTAAGGATATTGGAAAATAAGATAAATGAAATCAAAATGAATCCTAATAAAATATCAGCAAAGAAAGTAGCTTATTTTGTAGCACAATAGCTACTGTACTATTTAAGAATTCGATCACAAAGTAATCCTTAGTCATGTTCATATAACACATTGCGTACACCAATAGCCATGGGAACGTTTACTCATCCCACTTTCTTTACTTTTGAACATTATACAGCTCTGTAAATCTGGAGGCCAAAATGATAACCCCCCCCCCTCCATTTTGAATGTATGGTAGAACCTTTTCACAGGGAAGCCAGAGACTGGAAGAACAGACAAACCTCTCTGATCACCAATATCAGGCAATACTACCAACATATTTTCTCATCTGAAACCTTCCCACCCCGTTGAATACACTGCATGACTCAGCAGGCACCTGAACATATTCTTGTGCCATATCGCCTAGCTCCTCAATGAATCAGTGCCTTAATCCTCAACGGTAAACCACAAAATGAATGAAACAACATGTTTTTTAAATGCCTCCATGTGGCAATAAGCAGGCAAAACTTACAGACACACACCTAAACAAATGAACGCACACACGTACACACAAACACACACTTTACTATGTCTCCTGCTGGCGCCTTCAAACTCCAGCTCTCCGAAGGCATCGGTGGGGTATGCAGACGAATGCTGGATGCTGTCCCAGTGGCTGACAATGGCTGTGCTGAAATAGTCCCCCAAAGCCACCGCCTGATGCGTGTCCCGAGCAGCCCCACACTGACACATCCTGCCATTACTGAGGTAGAATATCAGGGCAATCAACAACAGCAGTGAAATATTCAATACACACATTTTTACATTAAATATTACATTTCAGTAATTAAGCAGACAGTCTGAACACAACTAATTGCAAGTGAGTGTGTGGGCAAATATATTAGTATTTGCCATTAAAGGCCATTTAGCCAATGCCGTGAACTAGGGCAAATGAAACTACATGTTGATACTTGCCACAAAAAAAAGAGTTATAGCAACATTATGCAACAGGTTGTTCTGAATATGAGAAGTTATTTGTTGATATGTTACATTACTGACCAAGCACTCTTTTTTTTGTCTTTTCTTTATTTTGACTAAAATATCTGAAAGTTGTAGTCACATTTATATAATTTGAATAATGATTTAGTCTAATAATTGTCAAAACGACAAAAACAATGAAAACCTTCATGTTTTAGTCACAGATCACTGACTTCAGATCCATGTACTCAAACGTACTTAGCCATGTTCTTTCAACACATTTTTCTACATAAACATTATGGGATGGTTCTCATCCAATTTGGTAGAGGAACACATTAATCTGCAGGATAATCTGCTAAAAGTACAACAATATTAATCTTAAATCGTGTGGGGCTATACACATTTTCCATTAGGAGGTACACTTGCGAACACTCCATACTGATACGTCTCAAAATATATTTTATGGGACCAATAAACCAAACCAATTAAGTCTGATAGAACATATTGTTTTATTTATAATGTTGAATAGCTACTATAATGTATTTACATTTTAAGCGCAGCGTTGGGCTCAGTACAGATAAGCATGACACTTGTCGTTCAAGCTGTTTAATTAACATGGATGAAGATATCAGTTTGAAATTTAAGAACAAGGGGTGAACAGAAGATTAAAACAATTTTAAAAGTTAGCATTGCAAATATTAAAATACTTAAAAGCCTTAATTTTTAATAAACAACCATCAGTTTCAACTTTATATAAAGCAACATTATCATAATTAAACTGATCATTACATTACATGCTCAACATCAGTTTAATTAGCATTATCATATGCCCGCAGTCAGTAGACTGCATTGTCTTTAGCAAAAGGCAAAAGTATGAATGTAAAACATATACAGCGCTGAAAGACAAATCTAATTTTAATTCACCTGAAAGATGCCTCTACAAATGTTGTGCACACTCGTTTCTTGATAGCTTTGGGTATCCAGCTCTGAAATTAGAAAACAGTTTGTTTATAACAATTTGGTTTATAACAATAATATTATAACAATCAGCCTTCTAAATAATGACAGAATCTGAAGTTTGTTTGTATTTTGGGTTTTACAAAAGTTTGAGGAAAAATAAATAGAAGATGGTCACCCTGTTTGCAGAAAATAAAATTTCTTCACTCCTTGAGTCATCTTAACACTACTTTATAGCGAATGCAAGGAACGTTAAACAGGAAAAGTAAATAGATGCAGACATTTTTACATTTCTTCTTAAAGGAACAAAGATGCATACATGCAGAATGTTAGGCCAGCACCACCTTATATATGAAAGAGAGTACAATCAGTGCTGTTCATTTGATTTGTTTACTTATTTTGGGTTGTTATTTTAATGTCAACACCTGCACATTAGATGGTTTACATATAGTTGTATTGTTCTTACATGCACATTGCTTTACTACTTGTGTTGGTTTTATATGGAAATTTTATTTGCTTACCTAAGTGATTATTAAAACCTGCATTTGGAAAACTTACCTCTAGTACTTTTTGAGCATAGCCAGCTCATTTTAACAATAATGAGATTAATTTTGCTAATAATTATGTAGCCTAATAGCCTACATTTGATGATTGAAGCTGAATCGTTGGTAAGCAGCAACAAATTCATAGACATGTTAGAATATTTGATCTTTTGTTTCTATCCTCATTAAAAAACAGTACATCAAATACTGCAAATAAATAATTAGCATAATACATTTGATGAATTACAAAAACAGCTGAAACTTTTGTCAAATAAGCGATGCAAATTCACTGACATAAGATAGGATGTTTGATATTTTCTCTCCAATTGAAAAACAGTCACATGTGTTACGAGGCTATTGTTTGTATTTCTTTTGTAAATTCATTCAAATTCAACCAACTGATCTAATCTGGGAGTATTGCGCATTCATCGTTCATCAAGGGGTGATTAGTGCCCAGCTCCCTTGGTACCAACACCAAGTGGCATGTCCTTAATGCGGATTAAGTAGGTAAACTTAAGAAAATATTGAAGTCTCTAAATACACTGCTCAAACAAAATAAGGTAAAGCAGTCATCACAGCATAACACCAAGTCAGTTAAACTTCAGGGATATCAATCTGTCCAGTTATGAAGCATAAGAAATTGCAAAGAAAATTGCTTATAATACAACGATCTGATGTATTAATTGAGCATCCACTGTTTAATCCTGGTTATGTTTAAGTTTATGGACAAACACTATGGATAAGTAAAAGGAATGTAAGATTAGGTGGCACCAAAAACCTGGGAGAGAAGATGTCTGATTGGTATTGTGGGATTCACGGAGTCCTAATATTTGTTCCTCTGTTCAAGCAATCAGTGTCTGTTCTTTGTCCTGTAGGAATATGGCCATTTACTATGCCCCTTCTCCCCTTTGGGGAAGGTAGGGCAATTTGGCCATTTGGGAAAATTGCTTAGGACAGGATGAATGATGACATGTTGTTTACATAAGATGATTATGCAAATACCTTGACCCCACCCATTTTGTATGAGTATTGAATGTGATTATGATTTTGTCAGATATGTCCCGGTTACCTTGGTGGAAAGGAACATAGCTCTCCTAGCAAGTGAATTTAATAAACACTCAATTGTGCAAGAGAGCTTTCCTCTTTCTTGCCTAATTTGATCAAAACTGTATTTGGGCTTTAGAGCTGCCATTCTATACATCTTATTAGGAGCATGCCCAAACGTTGTCGGGAGTACATGCAGGCAAGTGGGGGCCATACACACTACTGAGTCACAGAAGTAGTTGTGATGAAATTCATGCAAGTTGGAACATCCTGTGATTTCAATGGTTTACTTAGATTTTCGGCGTGAGCTTGAATCCAGCCCTCATTCGGTTGGTGATTTTAGTTTCCATTGACCGTTGTTACGTCATTTTGTTTTTAACAAATTACACAATGTTCAGTAAAGATTTTGCAGGTTTTCCTACTTCCAAAGCATGTAGAGGTCTGTAATTTTTATCATAGGTACACTTCAACTGTGAGAGACGGAAACCAGTAGGAAAACCTGCAAAATCATCAGTCTATCAAATACTTGTTCTCCCCACTGTTAAGGAAAAGTAAAAAAAGCAGGGTCCTGGAATTTGTTCGAGAGCCAAAATATATTTTTTTTTACATTTTCAAAATCACACTGGGATAATTTTTGTTCCTCCTCACTGGGTAAAATGTGCACGTATTGGTGCTATATAGGAGAGGTAGTTTCCACTACCTTTCAAAAACTCCATTAGTTCTTTCAGTTCAATAGCATTTCCCAAAATAGGACACTTTCTTATATTTTAAGACTAGTCAAAGAGTGCTAATGATTGAGAAAAATATTGGCCTTGTTTTCAAACAACTTGTAACTATGTCCGGCCCCAAAAATATTATGAGTAGACTAACGCATCAAATTAGTGCCATGTACCAAACCTACCAATTCACTCTTGCTGCAGGCACATTTCTACTGCCACCCAATGGAGACCTCTGAAGCCTGCACGAGCAGCAACTCTTGAATCACTTAACATAGGCTGGACTCTATTCATAAAGTAGTTTGCCTCTAGCCACATTCCGTCTACGAAATTCCCAACAAAAACAGATGATAATTCTCCACATCATTTTAGGGTTGATGCATCTTTCAGGCCATACAGCAGCGGTTAATAGTTTTGGGGTAACCTTCAGTCTGGAATCCATAGCGCTAAGGAGCAGGTTCCCATCAAGGACGTGTCTGTACATTTTTGCATTCATCTTTCTCTTAATCCTGACTAGTCTCCAAGTTCCTGCCACTGAAAAACATCCCCACAGCATGATGCTGCCACCAACATGCTTCACTGTTGGGATGGTATTGGCCAGGTGATGAGCAGGGCCTGGTTTCCTCCAGACATGATGCTTGGCATTCAGGCCAAAGAAATCAATTGTTGTTTTATTAGAACAAATCATTTTGTTTCTCATGGACTGAGAGTCCTTCAGGTGCCTTTTGGCAAACACCAGATGGGCTGTCATGTGCCTTTTACTGAAGAGTGGCTTCCATCTGGCCACTCTACCTTACAAGCCTGAATGGTGGAGTGCTGCAGAGATGGGTGTCCTTCCGGAAGGTTCTCCTCTCTTCACCAAGCTATGCCGGAGATCTGTCAGAGACAAAACTTGTGAAAGTGATAAATGGTTTCTGCATCAAAGGTTCCGCAACTGTCCTGTTGCTTCTTGAACTTAGTGCATCTTTTGACAATATTGATCACTCCCTTCTCTTGGGAGAGAATGGAAACTCATATTGGGCAACACGTACATGTTCAAGCCTGGTTTAAATATTATTCATTTGAACGATAACCCTCAATCCTGACCTTGTTTTTGATGAACATATAAAATATATATGTATATATGTCAAGAGCTGGAACATTGTCACTAAAACTTTATCAAAACCTGATGCAAAAAAACAAATCCATGCTTGTGTTAATTCTAGATTAGATTACTAAACAAACAGCCAGAGGCAGGGAATTCTCTCATAGAGCTCCTCCACCATGGAATGATCTACCAATTATGGTCAGTGCAAACTACCAAGTGTCTACTAAAGACTCATCTCTTCAGCATAGCCAATTATTAAATGAAGTCTGACCCAGGTGTATGAAGGTGAATAGAAAGGCTTTATACTGTCCACCCTTGCTGGCAGATGGGCCCTCATCTCCACTGGGATGCCCTCTCTCCAATTCCATTTCGGGGGAGGAGTCACTGGTTTGCTGTTGTGTCTGTGCTGTCCCTTGATCAATTGGAGTGAACTCTGCTGGCAATACTCATCATTCAGGGTGGTTGCAGTTGGTCGATGTCCCTTTGGTTGATGCTTGGCAATGTGGTTGGATTGACTCCCTCCCTGTTGGGCCCTGTACGGGCCTCACTTGGATAGGGCCACAGTGGACACCAGTCTCAGCCCCAAGGTTTTACATTGCTATATTATTGTGCCAGGGGTGTAGGGTCAGTTCTCTTTCTACATTGTAAATAAAAAAAATGCACTTTCTAAAACATTCTTCTCTCTTGGTCCATTTCAATTTGGAGGACATGAAGGTCTTGGCCCACACCTCTGGAGTACCAGGCTGGAAAGACCTGTTGCTGTCCTGGTCCAAAGCCCTCCTGGTTGTGTGGCAGATCAAGACGATACCAGACGATTCCAGCTGCCACTCTGCAGACCACCTGTCCTTGTCCATCTGCTTCTGACCTAGACGGTTTTATGGACTCTGGCCTCAGCCCACATTTACTAATGCATTTACTAATTATTACAAGGTGTACTCTTCAAATGTTTCCCCAGCACAGCCAGATGAGGACTGGTCTCCCCTCTGAGCCTGGTTCCCCTATAGATTTCTTCCTAAATGTCTGTCCCTTTAGGTAGTTTAGCTACAGTACTTCAACCCTTTGTGTTTCCGGCTGAGTGTTTTGTAAAAGCACTTTGTGACAACTGCTAATAAAAAAAATGTAGAATGGCTTTTTTCTTTCTTCGCTTTGCAGTTTTCATTGTGTATGCTGTTGTATGCAACAAAGGAATAGGAATGTGTCTGTCATATGTCGCTGCTATTGTAGCTTCTATCTAAAATGTTTTTCTTCTCCTTACCGCAGACCTATGCTGCCTCCAGGCGGTATGCTCATTCACAAACGGAGCCAAGCCCCACCTCGTCCACAGCAACTGGCTAAAGATGGCTGGAACAGGATTGGCTGCATTGTTAGCTGTCTCTAGTGCTAATCTCTCTCATTCAACTTAAAAACCATGTTCATATAGACAAAACATTTAATTTTTGGTTTTCCAAAACTCGAAGGCCAGGGTGCATAGTTATTGGTCTCTGTATTTTCTCAAATAAATTGGCGGGCCAAAGCAAGAATTCCATTCTTGAGACCAGTTTATATTTTAACTTTTAGTTTTGACGTTCATGCATTAGACGTTCATGAGTCTTATATTAAAAAATGTTGACCCTGCTAGAACCAAGATAATAAAATCCAACTGATGTATATGTAGGAAAATGATAGATATAGTGGTAATTTTACTGAACTGATGTATTAATTGATCATCCACTGTATAAACCTGGTTATATTTGAGTTTATGGGTGGACACTGTAAGAAGAATGTGAGCTGAGTAAGCAGCGCCATTCATATGGGACAGGCAATCTGATCCTTTGTGTGTTAGGTTTCCAGTATGATTGTCATGTGTTGGGGGACGTCAGCAAGACATTGGGACATCTGTTAAAACCATCTTTGTATCTGTAGTTCTCTCGTGAGCCTTCTTGTGACTCTTGGAACAGTCACCCTCAGGTGTCCGAAGTCCCCTAGGGGAAGGTTGAGGAACAGTTTGTCCTTTGTGTGTAACCTAAAATTAGATGGAACCAAGGGAACATGTGTTGTCAATGTGGAACAGTTGTGTAGTATCTTGACACGCCCCCAGACCAGAAGTACTGATGATTGTCCTGTGTTCATTTAGAGACTTTCTACTGTTACTTGGCGGTGAAGTGGCTGTAAACATTACTCTCCTTGCAAAATATTTTTATTAAAATGTTTTCCTCTTTCTTTCCCATTTTGTTCGAACCTGTATTTCGGCTTTAGATTTGCCATCATTTGGTCCATACCAGTAACAAAACACAAGGCTACAACACAAAGCACTACAATGTTAAATGTTAAATGCATGAGTAGCACATCACCAAAATTCAATTCTATGGTAATAAGACAGACATGATTAGTTTCTTCAAAATAAACCAATTCTAATCCTTAGCTTCTTCCCCACCTTTGTAATGAGTTTTAAAAATTAGATTTTTATCTAACCAAATCATAAAGTATTTGTAGGTGTGAACACATATAGAAGAACTTTAATTCTTTTGAAATCATCTAACTGTTGATATTTGGAGTTTGAGATGTATATATACTAGATAGATGGATAGATGGATGGATGGATGGATAGATAGATAGATATGTATATAACACTAGCTTAAGGGAATTTTGTTGATGTTAGAAATCATCAAATGCTTGAGCAAAAGAAGGTGGAGCAGCGTACAGAACTGTGGCATCATCATAAAAATGAAAATGTGTGCTTTGGCAATACAATTCATAATGAATGTAGTAGTAGGTCTATTAATAGCATTGTGCCCAAGTCTACTACCAGATGATATTAATTCAGAATGCAGCTGTTAGCTAAAAAAATATATTGAATGTAGTTTTACATAGCACATTGTCATGTTTCCATATTTCGGAATAAATACAGCAATTAATAATAAATAAAAAATATGATAAAATGATTTCCAAGTAAAACATTTCAAAGTAATTTGTTTAATTATGTGGCCTATATCTGGCAAGTGAAAAGTACATTTCCATGTCCAAATACGTCCAAGAGATGTACATGTATTCACATGATTGTACTTGTTCCCAGGTAGTTCCAAGTAAATCTCGGATTCAGCCAAAGCTGTTTTTGGTTTGTTTGGCCAATCATAATCATTCCACATAATTGCATTTAACTCAAACAGTTTTTCCACCACTGTTCTAGATCATTCTAAATTAAAATCAAGTGAAATTACAACGGCCGATCTCGTCACTTTTGAAAAACTTTGTTAAACCACAACCCAAAACTGACATTTGCAGACTCCATTCAAATTGCTTCAGCTAGACTGAACATGTAAACAATGGAATTGGGTTTCTAGTTTAGTTTTTGAGCTGCTTGGGAAACAAGAGTAGTAGAACAGTTCCTAAGCGATGAGGTCTAAGGCTGGACCTTGAAAACTACTGGTAATTTACAAACGTGCCAGATTATGTGTAGTTTCGTTAAAACAACACACATTAATAGCAATACTAATACAAGAGAGAATAGCTCAACGTGTTGGCAGAGAAAAATATCCTAAGCATGTTGAATTCCGCCAATGCTTAATACATACTACTCTGCCTTCAATATGTTTATTGAAACCTTTAGAAAAGCTTGAGATTCCCAATCAACGGTTTTACGGCAAGCACTATAAAATTGTAGTCTGAAACACAAAAGGCCTACTGCTTCAAGGAATAATGCACATGAGCTACTACTCAGCTGTAAAAGTAAACAAAAGTAAAGAAGTAACTTCCCACCTGATCTTGCTCATTCTTTGACATTCCGCCCTCGACGACTTCCTTCTCTATATCGCCCATCGTTTTATTGGCGATTAATTACAAAACATTTGTAACGCATTAGACGTATTTCTGATAATTCCACGTTTTTATTAGAAAATCCATAGGGTTTAGTTTGTGGCCGCTGTCTACGTCCGCGCCACACAAGTCCTTCCTATAGGCTATTCTTCAACAGGTGACGCGAGGGTGTGGTTCAAAATCATAAGGGAATAGTAGTACGTAAAAATTGTTATATAGTCAGACATCGCGTACAGGTTTTGTCAAACGATTGAAAACGACCAATGGAAAGGTCAAACAACAAACACAAATGTTATATTATGAGTTTATTTTACAATACAATTAAATACATAATCATCTTATTTTGTACAGAACTATTTTTCATTATTTCACAATAATCTCATTCATCCCGCAGATGCAGGGCACTTTTAAATAGATATTCACCCCAAAATGAGTTTTTCTAATATTTTCACCGTTGTGATGTTTATGCAATGCCCCGCCCCACCTTCTATGTTAATAATATACATCCATCTCAAATAAAACATTCAGACACGAGTGTCACTTGAACTCCCATGTCCCGTTTTAGAATGAATGAAGATTAATGAACGTATCTTTGGATTGAAACTTAAAATTTGGAATGAAACCAAACCAAAAACAAATAATAACGAATGCGTAAGTACCAGTCCATCCGTGAGCAGCCACCTGACAGGACAGTAACGTTGTTATATAATGTAGCTAATAACGCGGATAGTAACGTTGAATACGTGATATTATATCTCTCCACCCTTAATATGAGTCCATCTTTTCGCATTACCTCCCGTAACCATGGGCGTCGTGGGCTTTTTTTGACTCATCTTTTCCGTTGGTCTTGCCCATCTGGTACAGTGTATTGGCCAGGTTGTGAAGTTGACACGTGCCAAGTTGACACCCGCGTTGAGGAGCTCGCTTCCGACGGAGTTTATAACCAGTGCTGAAAAAAGAGAACGTATATCCCTTTAAAAATCTTGATAGATTTCTTTTTAGATTTTTAATTAGATTTTTAGATTTCTTTCGTTTAAAAAAGGAAAACCTCTCTACATCTTTAAGCAGCTTACCTATGTTGAAAAGCAACCATGTTATCCGTCTGAAAAGGTGTAACGACCTTTACTTCTTGCATGACATCTGACAAGACATCTAACGTCCCGTTGACCTCTAAAGTCTGAAGACTCCCATCCGATTTGTTGGTATCATATTGCATCCTGTGCAAAATAAAGTATTTAAAAAATATCAGGACATCCAAAGTATACTCGATAGGTTTGTACAAAGTATATTGCTTGACTATAACATATGACATAAGTATAGTAAGATACAATGTGTATGGATATTCATATTTCAGGTTCCTCAACTTTGTCTGGAAAGAAGTACAATATGCTATGTATTACTTTCTATTAACTAAGTATTTGAAATATTCTTTTGACCAACGTCTGGTGGTATGTATGGTCCACAGCACTGACAGTGTTAAATCTGAGTTGTGTTCATACAGAAACTGCCAATAAGTCACCTGTGTGTTAATCTTACGGGAGAGGCCAATGTCACAGGTACAGTCAGTAGCAGCAGTACTGCCATCTCCATACTCTGGTTTCCTATAAGAAGATAAAGATTATCAGCTCTTAAATTATTATAAAAAGACATTATCTGAATCAACATTACATAACATAGGCATATAAATAAGCAGTAAGGCATTAGTTGGCATGGTTTCTGCACTTATGGTAATAATATATATATGTATATTGCAATATAGTACAAAAACCCTCAAGATACCATATGGGTTTTAACAAGTTGTTTGACATTTTGTATTTTAAATATATACATGCTCATGCAAGCCAGGGTTAAAACTCTATTTTAAAGGCCTCAACTTCCTTCACATAATATTTGCATTATAATATTCAGATATAGTTTAAAAGACAAGTTATATTTTAAATAAAAAATATTTTCCAATACATTTAACGAGTATTGAAGAATATTCTAAAACAATAACTAAGTAACATCATCCCATTTAACCCATGTATTTGAAAATACAATTAGAAATAATTAAAGCAATATTGTAATGCTCAACTTATTTACCCTAGGTATGTTCCTATGTATGAAAATAATATTTGTTTATGTATTGATACACATATAGAATACATATAGAAAAGCTACAGTAATTGAATAAATTGACAAAATGTGTGTGTAGAAAATAATATTAACAAAATATAAACTCACCACTGAAAAAAATACTGAAAAGTTTGTGATGCCTTTTTAGAGAAACTATTAATCTTGCAATATATTTTTTTAATTGTATTTGGCTCTGAATGCTACTCTCCCATCTCCCCTGCTTGTTACTTTTATAAGCTGAAGATAGGGGGTGCATGGGAGGTGTGTCCAATAGCTAATATACTCTCAAACCAACTCCCCTTCCTACAACCAATCAATACATTTGACAGTGTTATTGCACTTTTATTCATAGCTGCACTTTAAATCATCCCAATTCTCATATAGTAGCCAGGTCAACATCACATGCAGGTTAAAATTATAACACACAAGGTGATGTTTGAAGACATTTACATTTTGTTTGTGTAATTTGTTCTTTCATTGCAACCTTACCACCTCCTTTTTCCCTTCCTTCTCTCCTTCCCCGTTCGCAGTGCTACGATTGTTCCAGAACAGATTGTTTCATTTCCATCACCTGCAGGAAACCCAATGGCCCAAAATAGCTCTGTCGTTCTATATCATCCAGTGTTTCGGGACATTTTTCCTTTGGGTAACGTTTTCCGTCACCATGTTTATTTCTGAACTCCTTCACTCACATCCCCAATCCATAACTTTCCCAACATCACCCTCAAGTCAAAGGGGAGAATTTATAACAATCACATACATTTCAGCTATAGTGTTATTAAAATCTCATTAACTGCTCAAAAAAATGAAAGGAAACATTAAATCATATGGTTCTCAATTAAGGAAATATATGAAAGGTCAAAATCTTTACAGTACATTGTGTAAATCATTAAGAACAAAATGACGTAACAATAGTGAATGGAAACGAAAATCACTAACCGATTGAGGGCTGGATTGAAACTCGCATCGACAATCAAAGTAAACAACTGAAATCACAGGATGTTCAAACTTGTGTGAATTTCATCACGGCAATAATGTGTATGTTCCCCATGTGCCTGTATACACTCCCAACAACATCTAGGCTTGTTCCTGATGAGATGTTGTCCTGGGGATCTCCTCCGAGACCCGGAACAGGGCATCAGTGAGCTCCTGGACAGTCTGTGGCGCTACTTGACAGCATTGGATACACCGATAAATAACATCCCAGAGGTTGTTAATTGGATTCAAGTCAGGGGAACTTGAGGGCCTGTCATTGGCATCAATGCCTTCGTCATCCAGGAACTGCTTACACACTCCGGCCACATGAGCCTGGGCATTGTCCTGCACCAGAAGGAACCCAGGGCCCACTGCACCAGCGTATGGTCAGACGATGGGTTTGAGAATTTCATCCCAGTACCTAACAGTAGTCAGGGTACTGTTGGCTAGCACAGGTCTGTGTCACCTACCTAAGATATCCCTCCCAAGACCATCACTGCCTCACCACCTCTGCTGGATGATGTTGCAGGCAGTATATTGTTCACCACAGAGTCTCCCAACCCTTTCACATCTGTCAAATGTGTTCATTGTGAACCTGCTCTCATCTTTAAAGAGAGCGGGGCGCCAATAGCGGACCTGGCAATTTTGGTGTTCTCTGGCTAATGTCAATGGAGCTGCATGGTGCTGGGCCGTGAGCACAGGTCCCACTAGAGGATGTGGGGGCCCTCATGCCACTCTCATGGAGTTGGTTTCTAACAGAAATATGCACACCAGTAGCCTGCAGGAGGTCATGTTTTAGGGATCTGGCAGTGCTCCTCCTCACCCAAAGGAGCAGATACTGGTCCTGCTACTGGGTTGATGCCCTTCTATGGCCCTTTTCAGCTCTCCTTGTGAAATGGCCAGTTTCCTGGTATCTCATCCATACTCTTGAGACTGGGAGACACAGCAAACCTTTTTGCAACGTTACGTATGGATGTGCCATCCTGGAGGAGCTGGACTACCTGTGCAACCTAGATGGGCTGCAGGTATCACATCATGCTGCCAGTGACAAGGGAACTAGCAAAAGGCAGAATAATGAATCATTCACTGGCCACCACCTGCAGAACCATTCCCTTTTTGGGGGGGTTGTCTTGCTGTTGTCTCTCCAGTGCACCAGTTGTCACTTTCATTTGTGCCCAAACAGGTGACATTTATTCACAATTGCCAATGCATCCTAACTGGACAAATTGATATCCCTGAAGTTTAATTTACTTGTGATGAATACGCATTCCCTTAAATTTTTGAGCAGTGTGTAACACAGGAGGTAAATAGTTTATAGGTTATTGTTTGATCTCCACAATTCCTCCACAAGGAAGGCAATATTGTAATTTATAGTTTCTCACAATACACTACTGCTTCCCCACTTCTCTCTCTCCCACTCTGTCTCACTCACTGCTTCCCTTCTTGGGTCTATTGTGTACTTTTCCTGTGAAAACACCTGGAGTTGTTTTGCCATCCAAATTACATTCTGCGTCATAGCTTGCTTACGCACATTAAAGTGTATACATTGGTACTTGAAAGTATTTGATCCCCTTGCGTGATTATAGATGTTTTAGTCTTCACCATGACATTTTTATTTAATCAAAATTTATCTCACAATTTGATATAATGATGCAAGTTGCATTGGTTAAACTAATTACGTACGTAGAATCAGATGGGCAAATAACCAATCAAAGGAGAGATCTTTAGGAAAGAGTGCAGACAGGACAATGATAGAGACAATAAACCTGGACAGTTTGGTGTTTCCCATACATGTGAATGCAAAACACAGCAGGAGGAAAGGAGATGTCATTAAGAAGGGGGTAGTGACAGCACAAACAAAATTAGAAGCCCCCACCTGTTCGAGATTTCCCAAAGAGGCACAAAAGTCATAATAAATAGTGTAAATGTAAACACAAAGATAACATCAGGAGATCTTGCAACATGTTCTCAGTGAAATACGTAAACTATTTTACTTTCACCTCAGAATTAGTAAATTATATTACGTTAGGTGAAGTTTTTTGGGAGTATTAGTCATTGGAATACGTACTTTATGAAAATCTTTGACAATTAGTAAGATATGTTTATTACGTTGTGTGAAGTAACATTAGAATAATAATCCAGAAAGAAACTAGCAGGTGGCAGGTTGTGTTTTGACTCCAGCTCACTGCTCTAAATAGGGACGTCCTGTGAGAGGAGGGGGTGGTGGTATTATTCCAAGCTTGCTACAATATGTTACAAGGGATTTTTGTTCTAACCATAACCTCCACATTGACCCCAGTGCTTTGATACCTAACCTTAACGTTGCTAGAACAAACGTGTTAGACTGGCATTTGATTTCTATGGGCAGGTATGTTTATACTTATCAATATTTAGCATGATTGACGAAAAGCTAATCATTTTAGCATGCATGACTTCCTAAGGATATATAATAGCAAAACACACAGCTGTCAATCAAAATCTAAAGCATTTGCTAACTACAGATGATACACATTTTTAGCTTAGTGCTGACATAACTTAACAAAGCATTTTGTTGATCTATTTTGCAGATCAATGCTAGATAGCTACATTCCCAGTTGTAATTGGATTAGTACACTATTGGGAAACATCAAAAAGGTAAATGCCTCTATAAAACCAAAACATTATTTCATACGGTATATGCATGCCATGCCATACTGTTTTTGAGCCAATGATAATTAGCGATGATCAGCCTACTGGTTCTTTTCAAAGCTGTCCTAGGAGAACCGTCTATTAACGGCATTGCCAACAGCATTGTCTGTAGTTTTGCAATTAACCTTCTAGTAATGAGAATTTATTTGATCAAGCAATCAATATTTCGCGATTATAAGTGTGATAACGAGCAAGAAAAACGTTTACTTTTTATGTTAATCGTTATGTTTGGTGGAAACCCAACACCACAGAACCTAATCCAAACAGTAAAGTATGATAGTGGAAATGTAAACATCTGGGGCTGCTTTTACACCTCTGTACCTGCTCTACTGCACATCATCAAGGGAACCATGAAGTCTGAGGTATACCAAGATATTCTTGAACAGACAGCCAGACCATCAGTCAAGGAGTTAAAGCTGGGTTGAAATGGGTCATCTGTGGTCAGGCAGGCACAGGTCAGGATGCCGAGAGTGACTTTCACACTTATCTAGGACAAGGGCAATATACTGGACAAACAGGCTTAGTAAAGGTACAAATCACACAAACAAGACCTAGGACAGGGTGTGGATGACCAGGCATATAGGCTGCCAGGAGAAAAGGGAGAACACAGGTGAGTGGCATTAGCTGGTTGGTACTCGGTTGATTAGGATCTGGTGTGAGGGGTGCGTTTCCCAACCTGGTGGGAAGGTCAAGGATGAGTGTTGACCTTACAATATGAGTGCTTACATACATACATGCATGCATACAAGATGCGACAAGAGAGCTAAAGCATACACCATGTTTGTTTCATACTTGAATGTGATCAGTAACCATGCTCACATTGGCTCAGACATACTGTATAGTAGCAATGATAATTTATATTTTATCCAGATTGTCTGGTGAATACATTACAGTAATTCTCTGGAACCACCTGCTGTCACTGTGCACTTTGCCCTAAAACACAGTTTGACCGTGTGCATTCAATTGGGTTTGGGGAGTTAGTAATAAAATTTTTTGGCCTTGTCTTGTCACAGTATAGTGATTCCAGTTGGCTGCTTGGAGACCTGTGAACCCTATCATGGTAGCATGCTATATCCTTCCGGCACATGAGGATTTTGGTGTCGATGTTTTTATTTGTGATAAAAACCAGAATGTTATTGGATGTGCCTCAAAAGACATAAATCTTGACATTGAGATTCCTGAGTTTATTGGGATGGTTTAAAAAAAAAAAAAACTTCTCACAATTTTCTCATATTTTAGCAAATAAGAATTGCAGATTGTAGCTATGCAACTAGGAAGTGTTGAGGGTCAGAGCACATGACGGCTTGGTCACTCAACTGCTATATTTTTAAATGTTTTACAACCACTATTTATCTGGAAGCAAATTTGGTACTGTACTTGTACAAAATATTTTTCACTTCTAACACCCTTTCAGTCATGGGTTAAAAGGCTGTGCAATTTGACTCATTAATGCAGCATCCTTGTCACACATACAGCACTGGAAACAAATTGAGGGACCGCTGCACCTTTTTCTTTTCTTTCCAAATAATTTGAAAAAGAACGTTTTGAGTGAGGAATAGAAGGGTTCACCTTGCAGTGGTCTCTTAAACTGAACACTTCTGTTCCTCACTCAAAATGTTCCTTTTCAACTTTTTTGGAAAGGACAGAAAAAGGTGCAGTGCTCCCTTTATTAGACTCTGATGTTTAGCTTAAAGCTACAGTACAAACTCACGTGGGATTGCAGATGTGTAGCCATTTCCTTAGCGACCATATGGGCTTAAGAGAAACAATTTGGTGTCTTTACAGCAACAAAAAGCTAAACAAAAGATTTCCAGAATACCTTAAACGTGCTACGCCAAAAAGTAACCCTAACTGCAAACATTGTCCTCATACGGTTTTATTCACACAAAGCAAAAACCTTAAGAGAACACCTAATCATCACAGCATAACAAATGAATTAAACGTCAGGGATGTCAATCATTCCAGTAAAGAAGCATAAGCAATTGTGAATCAATGTCACTTGTTTTGGTGCAAATTAAAGTGACAACAGGTGCACTGGAGAGGCAAAAGCAAGACCACCCCCAAAAAGGGAATGGTTTTGCAGGTGGTGGCCACCAACAGTCGCTCTCTCCTTATCCTTCCTGAATAATTATCCTCTAGTTTAGCTGGTGTACTTGTCACCACTGCTAGCATGAGGCTCCCAGCCCAGCACTGTGCACCTCGAATGACATTCATTAGAGAACACCAGAATTGGCAGGTCCACCATTGGCGCATTGTTCTCTTCACAGATAAGAGCAGGTTCACACGGAGCACATGTAACAGACGTGAAAGAGTCTGGAGAAGCCGTACAGAACGTCATCATCCAACATGACCAGTTTGGTGGTCGGGTTGGTCTGGGGAGGCATATACTTGGGCGGTCATGCAGACACCCATGTGTTAGCCAACGATACCCTGACTGCTGTTAGGTACAGGGAAGAAATCATCAGACCCATCGTTAAACCTGTGGGCCCTGGGTTCCTTCTTGTGCTGGACAATGCCTGGCCTCAAGTGGATGACAAAAGAGTTGATGCCATTGACTGGCCCCCACATTCTCTAGACCTGAACCTAATTGAGAACCTCTGAGATGTTATGTATCGGTGGATCCAAGTAGTCCCACAGACTGTCCAGGAGCACACTGATCCCTGATACAGGTCTGTGAGGAGATCCCCAGGACACCATTTGTCGTCTCATCAGGAGCATTCCCAGATGTTGTCGAGAGTGCATACAGGCACGTGGGGGCCAAACACACTACTGAGTCACATTTTGAGTTGCCATGAAGAAATTCACGCAAGTTTGAACAACAAGTTTGTGATTTCAATTGTTTACTTGGATTTTAAGTGGAAATTTGAATCCAGCCCTCAATCAGTTGGTGATTTTGGTTCTACTTTTCAACGGTATTTTACTTTTCATTACTATACTCAAAAAACTATAAATGTTCTCAATTTCTGGATTCTAAACATATTGACAACAATAATTGGTTTAATGTTACGTCAGTGCTTCTTAATACAAAAAACACTGTTCTTAAATAATCTGTTGTTTTGGCTTTGACAACTTCCTTGGTTCTATTGCAAGGCCGGTATGAATCAGGGATGTGCTATGGTAAAGTACTTTGTATGACAGAAAATTAGGACGCATTTCCACTTTGTATGGAAATACATTTTTACTGCATTGCATTACGTTTACAGGTCTCCTAACTTTGTCAAGGGTATTACATCTTATCTCTTAAGCATCATGCATCCTGTTGTTTTGGTGCAAGTAACCAGCCTGTGCGATCCTGCTGCTTGGCTTCCTCTGCCCACTGGGTACAAGAGTGAATATCCTGCCAGGAAATAGTGTGATAAATGTACATTTTAACAACCTATCACACCCTCCCTCCCCTTCCTATGTTATGCTATAGGCTACAAGTGACTGACAGGAAACTGCAGACACATACTGTAACCTCCCACTTTCTCTTCTCTACAGTAGGTTGTGTCTTAAATGGCACTGGCATATTTTTGGTGAGGCAGGACACAAGACCAAACAAAAGGCTCTGCAAAACCAGAACTGAGGTACAGCAAAGTAAACGGACACAAACACTGAACCACAAAACAAACAAACAGAAGGGCAACTGAAATAGGTTAAAGACAACTCTATACAGCTGCCTCTAATTGCCAGGAAGAAAACTGGCTACGCAAAGATGCCTAGAGGCACCTCTGCCGACAGGTCCTGACTGTGACCTCCGGTTACGTAGAGATGGCCAGAGGCCCCCAGCCAGGCACCTATTACCCAATAGTCTGAATACATATACCAGGGCTGCCCAACCCTGTTCCTGGAGATCTACCATCCTGTAGATTTTCTTTCCAACCCTAATTTAACAAACCTGGTTTTAAGGATTTGGCACCCATTTCTAAAAACGTATTTTGAATGTAATTATTGTATTATGGTATTGTATGTATATTGAAAGCCGGAAAAATATACATTTGAATTAACATATATTACAAACGCTGTTAAAATGTATCATATGTTACAAACACTAGAGAAATGTATGTTCTGAATGGTATGTAAACGTATCATATGTTACGAACCCTACTAAGACATATATATTATAACTTTACACATCTCAAATCGGCAACATTCAGCTCCACATGAGGGCATCTACCCACCACTCCACACAACGGAAGTCTGTGGTCGAGTAATAGTGTTTACAGTTACAGGTAACCATCGGTATCACAAAACTGGGGTTAAGGTTGGTGTTAACGTTAGGTATCACTGCACTGAGGTTAATATTTTTTGTTAGGTTAAGTATCACAGCACTGGGGTTATGGTTGGGGTTAAGATTAGGAATCACAGCACTGGGGTTACGTTTAGGGTTAAGGTTTGGGTTTAGGTTTGGGTTTGGTATCACAGCACTGGGGTTAAGATTAGGGTTATGGTTTGGGGTTAGGTTAAGGTTTGGTTAGGGTTTGGTATCACAGCACCTGGGTAAGGTTTGGGGTTAGGTTAAGGTTCGGTTTGGGTTAGGTTAGGTATCACAGCACTGGGATTAGGTTATAAAATGATAAAGGTTAGGGTAAAGTCTGGTTAGGGTTAGGTATCACAGCACTGGGATTAGGGTTAAGGTTTGGTTAGGGTAAGGTATCACAGCATCTGGGTTATGGTTAGGGTTTGGGTAAAGGTTATGGTTAGAAAAGTAATCACTTGTAACATTGTAGCAACCTTGGTCACACCACTACTTGCTGCCCCTAACAGCATGTGGGTGGTGAACACTTGGCGGATTACTTTGGATTATTACTATAATATTACTTCACCTAACGTAATATATATTTTTTACAAATTCCGCTTTCAAAAAATTTTGTATAATAGTTTATATATTCCAATGAGACCAGTTTGTACCAATAGGCTGTATATATAGGAAAAACATAAGTGGTCCCAAAATCAAGCCTATCTAATAAAAAGGAATGAAAACAGGCAAGAATGTGCCCGCATACAGTAATATGGGTTTAACCCCATCTCTGGTGATGCTACAGGAAGATCCTGTCTATGGTTCTGGATAAAAGAGCAGGTCAGTTTAATATTGTAATTGAACTGTCACTGACAAGTGTTTTCAGTTTGCATGACATAATGAAGTCAAGACAAGGCATTTCTGTAGCCCAAACACAATTCAGATATCACTTAGGAATGGTTTAAGACCAAATGTCAGACTGTTCTGATGTGGCCAGCAATATGTTAAAATCTAAATCCCATAACAATTCAATAGAGACCTGAAAACAACAGTTGGGAGGTACCCTTTAAAACTGGAAGAACTGTAGCATTGTCCACAATTAAGGTAGGCTAAACTACCATTACAGAAGTGCAGGAAGCTCATTCATGGCTGTAGGCAATGTTAGATTGCAGGTAATTTGGCCAAAAGATGTGCTACCAAATGTTGAGTCTAGGGTGTCTATAAAAATATAATATTTCTCTGGATGGAAAAACCTAAAAAATAGAGTAATGTACATATAGAAAACACCCTGATTGTGTAATGAAATCATGAAGGGAAGTGTCCAAACCTGACATATCGGGTATGCAAGGCGTGCAATGTGAATGTACAGCCCTGTTTCCCCAAAAAGTTGGAATGCTGTAAAAAAAAAAGAAGAAAAAACAGAATGCAATGATGTGCAAATCATTTAAACCCAATATTAAAAAGAAAAAAGTACAAAGACAACATATCAAATGTTGAAAGTGAGAAATCATGTCCATTTTGATGCCAGCAACATGTTGCACAGGCATGTTTACCAATGTGTTGCATCACCTCTTTAACAATACTCCGTAAGTGTTTAGGAACTGAGGAAACCAATTGCTGTAGTTTGAAAGAGAAAAGTGTTCCCATTCTCAGGATTTCAGCTGCTCAACGGTTCGGGGTATCCTTTATTGTTATTTTCGTTTCTCAATGCCCCAAATGTTTTCAATGGGTGACAGGTTTTACTATGAAACAATGTTGTTTTAGTACCGGCAGGATCTGGTTTGGCACGGTCATACCATCTCATACCATCACAGGTGCTAGTTTTTGAACTGTGCACTGATAAGAAGCCGGATGGTCCCTCTCCTCTATTGTCTGGAGGACACAATGTCCATGATATCCCAAAATAATAATTTCACATTTTGACCAGTCAGACCACAAGTTCTCCACTTTGCCTTAGTCCATCCCTAATGAGCTTGGGCCCAGAGAAGGTGGCAGCGGTTCTGTGAGGGTGCGTAATGAAACGACAAACCTAGGTGCAGGAATGTCGCCACTGGTCCGTTATTAAACAGATCGTTCAAAGAAAACACACACTGTATGACTGTGGGGAGTACAATAAATCAGAGAATAGGACTACGTTCTCAACCGCTCACATGAAATACAATAAAGCACACAGACAACTTATAGACAACTGGCAACAGGTGTGTGCAATAATGTACGGTGCGTTCATGGTGATTTGAAGACAAGAAATTGGTGTCTGTTTTTAATGCAGTGCCGTCTGTGGGCCTGAAGATTATGGCCTCCAAATATTGGTTTTCAACATAGTCTCTAGAGTACAGAGATTTCTCAGTTTTCTCTGAATCTTTTAAAGATATTATGTTCCAAAGATGATGAGATCCTCAAACTCTTTGGAATTGTACACAGAGCAACGTTATTCCTAAATTGTATCACTTTTCTGCACTGACTTTCACAGATTTGTGAACTCCTCCTCATCTCTACTTTTGAAAGACTCAGCTTCTCTGGGATGCTTTTTTTTACCCCTACATGTTACTGACCTGTTGCTTAGTAACCAAATTATTTGTGAGATGTTCCACCAGGTGTTTTTTATCACCAAACATTTTCCAGTCTTTTGTTGACCCTGTCCCGGCTTTTTTGAAACATGTTGCTGGGAACAGAACCTCCAGTATAATAAGAAAACATTAAGGTTTAAAGAATCATATTTACATACACAACCTATAAAAAATTACAGGTCACTCAAAAAATACACTCAATGAGTTTAATAAGAAATATAGTCACTAATGAACACTTCTTTCATACCAGTCAAGCTGTTCCCACAACAGCTCAATAGGGCTGAGATTCAGAGATTGTGTTGGCCACTCCATTACAGACTGAATACCAGCTGACTGCTTCTTCCTTAAATAGTTCTTACATTGTTTGGAGCTGTGCTTTGGGTCATTGTCCTGTTGTATGAGGAAATTGGCTCCAATCAAGCGCCGTCCACAGGGTATGGCATGGAGTTGCAAAACAGGGTGATAGCCTTCATTCTTCAAGATCCCTTTTACCCTGTACTGTATCTTCCACAATACCCCCACCAAAGCACCATCAGATTATCACACTGCCTCCACCATACGTGACATATGGAGTCAAGCACTCCTCAGCATCTTTTCATTGGTCTACATTTCACAAATGTTGTTCTTTATGTTTCGAATGTTCTTCATCATTTTCTTCAAATTTTTCTCTGTAAAGTGTCTTGGTTCTTTTAATCTTTTAATTTTATTGGCCGGTCTGAGGTATGGCTTTTTCTTTGCAACCCTGCATAGAAGGTCAGCAACCTGGAGTCACCTTTTTACTGTTGATGTAGAGACTGGTGTTTTGCAGGTACTATTTAATGAAACTGACAGTTGAGGACCTATGAGGCGTCTGTTTCTCAAACTAGTCATTAATGTAAATGACGTTTTGGAGCCTGAAATCGAACCCACAATTGCTAGGGCAAACCAAATACTCAACTAGGCTAAGGAGGCCAGAATCATTGCTTCTTTAATCAGGACAATTATAAGCTGCATTAAAATAATATGTTTTTTTAATGATTAATTAGTCTTTAAAAATTATAAAGTTTTATTAACAAACACAACGTGCCATGGAGTGATGGAATCAACAGTTCTGCATGCCATGTTTATTATCAAGAAACATATATTTTTTTGGGTGCTTGATTGTTGTTAAAATACGGGATGCAAAGATACACTTAAAATTAAAGAATTTGGTATCAAAATAAACAACATATTATAGCAGCCAAAATAAACTACAGTAGTATTTTAAAAATACAAAAAACCTTTCCAAGGGAGCATAAAAAAAACACTGTGCAATTCTTCCATCTATCCACATATTTGATCTATTCCTTCCACACTTCACTCAGTTGATTAAGTAGACAATGTTTGATAGCAACAGCTTTTCTATGCCTAACAAGTCATGTGATAAATTTGACATACGCAACCAGTTAACAGATCAAATATTGACATATCCCTGTGATCACCCAGATGAAAGTTAGTTTTGAAGTAAACAACAGTTTGCTAATGACTTATAATTGTATACTAATTTTGCATCAGCAATACTGACTCAATGACAAACAAGTAATTCATAAGAACACAACTGATGGTATCCTTATTCATAACAACTGAGTAATTCATCATTTGATTGTTAATCATGAATATAATAATACATTTAACAAGTTACACCATATCGTGGCATAATAATGTAATTATTATTATTTTTGTGCACAACCAACTAAAACTTAACTTATTCTGAAAGTAGCAAGCTAACGTTAACTGTGAGGGCTGCTACTCGGGTCAATTAGTTATCAAGAACATTACATAAATTATTGGGCTTGGGCTAAATGATAAAAATCGATTGATGGCTGGTAAACTCAATTCTCTCCTCTGATCTCAACAGGTCTGAGGCAGCATTGTTATGATGATGCATTTTTCTGTATTTTTAAACTACAAAACACACAAACGTATTTACTGATATACTAAAGTATTTTGATACATAGAAATTAAGACATTTTCATCAACCCTAACAAATACAAATGACAAAATCCTATTTTGTAATTGAAATAAATATTTTATATACTTGTATAATAAATACTGCCCATCCCAGACTGTAAATGTAAAATTAAGGCTATGATAGAAAACATTTTCACTGTACTTTTTGTCATGATTTCCAGTAGAATGATTCAAGTTCTTACTCATTCCCTCCAGGATATGGAAAACCATTGCATTCATTAAAAGTTACCAGAATTGTGTGACCCTAGTTCCTATCTAAACAATTTTTGGCCATCTTTTAGTCAATCCTCATCGCCAGTGAATCAATCCATTCCATCATATCATGCAGAGAGTCCTGCAAGGACAACTGAAGTTCCACAGACTGCAGAGAGGAGGCACCCCCTTCCTTTGCCATTGATTTGAGCAGCTCCAGTGCAACAAACACCACCTGACATGAAGAGAAAAACAACACTGAGAAATCCAAACCGGCTCAGTTAATCTGGGATCTATGCAGAAGATAATTGACATAACCACAACATTTACTACATTCATAAGGTGATAAACAATGGTACGTTCGAATGGGCACCCAGGCATACTACAAAAAGCTAAATGTTACCTTATGTTAGAGGTACAATTGTGGTCAAGTTAAAGTTTTTTGGGAATAGGGAAAAATAAATAAAATACATTTTGGGGTAGTATAACACAAAACATTTGTCACCTCCAACGTTACAAGTTTCTTCTCAATAGGCTTATTGTTTGGATCCGGCCACTTTTCCCCCAGACAGAAAAACAAAGAGATGGGGGGGCACTTTCCTTTATGATCGGTAACGAATGTAGAAAGTCCTGAATGACAGATAAATATGCAACGATGAGCAATATAGCGCACACACATAGACACACACAAGCCATCTTAAATTATGTTATGCAATACTTAATCTTTCTAACTCGATCCTCTCACCTTCAATAAAGTTCTTAGTCAGGTATAGAGTCATTGGACGTTTTGATACCTCCTGTGGCGTCCTGCTCAGATCGAATTTGTCAAAGCTCCAGTACGCCTTGGTAGCTCCCATGCGGTGGCTATAGATAACGGCACCTGACACTCCAACTTCTATTCCTTCCCCCAACCCATTCAGTATCTGCTGGGTGAGGTTTGTCTGTATCGAGTCTTGCAAAAATCCTGGACTGGGCAAATAGACCAGGGATTTCCCAGAGTCTTGATCTAACACAGGACTCGGCATTCCTTGAGGACTGTAGTGAATTACAACAATGGTTTTCAGTCAATTCCTAGTATGTGAGAAGTCTTAACAACACCACAACATCACAAAACCAACTTAAAATCCAGAGGTTTGATGTGGATTTGGTCTTTCATGACAGTTTTGGTTTTGTTCAAAGTCTTCCTGCTAAATGAATGAATGTGTAAAAGCATTCTATTATTTTTTACTTGACTGAATTAAGCAAGGAAGCCATTTTGTATTGATATTAGCTTTCTTGCATTGTTGTGGGATTGCCTTAGGTATAAATTAGGATTTACCTGTATACTAATCTGAAAGCAGTCGCGTTTGAGACCAGTTGCTCTGACACCTTCTCTCCTCGGTAGTAAACAGACACTCTGAAGTCGGTACCTAGACATTCAAAGACATAAGGGAGAGGATAAAAGTGGTATACAATGCTGTTCATGCACATTTAAGGTGTGTCATGTGCATACAGCAAAGCTGTTCAACTCCATTCCTTGAGAACACTTGTTCTATTGGGACTCGATTCAATGGACCAGATCATTATTAGAATTACCTGCAAGATTACTGTTTGGATTGAAAACAGGATTTACAGGATTTTGAAAATGTTAAATGCAGCAGAAGAAACATTATGAATTGAGAATGTTCTGTTTTTGTGCATGTTAGTTTGTGCTCATGCTAGGAAAATGGGATGAAAAAGTGCTGTTTTAGAAGGACATGTTCAACTTACTAAAATGGTTGTTAGCTCTGGTACTGGACAATGTGTCCCTGATCTGTTCCATCACTTGCTGTTCTGTCACTGGTTCGGGGAACAAGGCTTCTTCCACAGAAACCATCAGTTCATCCCTGCACTGCTGTTGTCCAGGAAACATATTCCCCTTATCTAACCCTTCTTGTGAATATTGCTGTTGTCCTGTTGGAAAGTTAGAAACAGAAATTCAAAAACACAATTATTACTGGTGACGAGTTCTAACACATTTATTTGGAACCAGCCTTATTAACGCATACATTTTGATGAATGTAGTCTTATGTGCGATTTGGCAGTTACTGCACTTATTTTAACCCAAGTCAAGCGCATTGGTTTAATATAATAAAAAAGTCAATTCCCATGAATGTTCTTTGTGTTGACCAGAACTCTCCAACCCTGTTAAAGAGCAGCTTCCATTATAGTTTTTGTTTCAAGATTAACCTATTGCACTTGACTGTAATGATGTTCAACCCTTCCAGACATTGCTGAAGGGAATCCTGGTTGAGGGTGGATAAATTCACCAATGGTCTTGCTGAGCAATTTAGGGAATGAATACAATGAAGAAGATAAATTAAGTGATTCTTGCAAGTGTGGGGAAAAATGTAAGAATTTAATTGCATTACCTGAGTCTGACAGTGATTCTGTGGGAGTGTATAGGTCATCAACACATTGAAAATCACTCTAAAATATCAAAAGTGGGAAAAACAAGATGAGCTTTAAGTCTGTTTTACAGTATATGCAATGCATTCCATTCCCAAGAAGTGCTGTATGTTCTCTTACATCTAGTTCAGGAGTAGGACCTTGATGCATAAAAGGTTCTTGGTCTTTAGAGCCTAGATGGAAAAGAAAAAACAAAATGTGTTATTTCTATGGTTGGCCATTTTTGGGAACTTTCTATAAACTCCTTGTTTTTTCTCAACCTCCTGGCAATCTTGCAAATGGGATTCTAATATAAAAATAAATAATAATGTATTAAATATACTGGGAATTTTGCAACCCTTGATATTTTTTGACTTCCTCTCACTGGAGTTCAACCAGGAACATGTATTAACCTCAATGGTCCCTCCAACATCACCTCACTATGCCAGTGTCTCCTTCCAATTTTTGGTTGGTGTCTTACCTTCCAAGGTTGCTTCATCAGGCCACTTGAACAGTTTGTGGGGGTTGGCTGCATCATTTTTGTTGTCAGATATCATTGTGAACCCCTTGACCTTAAGGGCAGCACGGAAGTTTCTCTTCCAGGTGGTGGAGTTGCCTTTACCTCGGCCACTGCTAGCTTCAGCCCAAGCCTAAAGAGAACAGAATTGAAGGTAGAAAGGAAGGAACAGCTCAGGCTTTATACCATTCAATTATTTACATTCTAGCCACTGACTTTGAGTTTATCCTCCAAACTAATTTACCAGCCACCACTTAAGGAGATATAAAACATATGTGTTGCTAACAACCAACGGCCATTAATATATATGATGGGTAAACAAACACCCATCGAAGCATCTATAGTGTGACGTAGTGTGGTCCAGCAGTCTAAGCTCTGATCCATCCGTCTAAGCTGCAGCCCGATGCACACGTGTTCTTATCATCCTGCCAATCCATACTACCGCCACGTGTTTTTTAGTTATGCTGCAACTCCATAAATTAGATGTAATTTGAGACCTGGCCAGATCCTACGATACCCGGCTCTGCCATTACCCCTGCTACATTTTCCATCTAACAGCATTACAGAACTTCAGAGTTAAGTAAAAGTAAGGGCGAAGGGGTCTGCATTATGGTTAGATGTTGCAGTACTTTCAACACACGTTTACCAGACCTGGAACTCCTTACAATAAAAGTATGACCATTCTACCTTCCGCAGGAATTCAGCTCTGCTATTATCACAGCAGTCTACAAACCCCGAAAGGACTTATTATAATTAATGGACTAGAGGATGCACATCCAGAGGCAGCTTTTATTGCTGTTGGTGACATCAAAAGGGGAAATATGCCGAAATTCATGCAACACATAAAGGTTCAAACTTGTGGGGATCAGACTCCTCAGACGTTGTAATTCTCAAATATGGAACAGCTACAAACCCCTCCCCCGCCGGCATTTCTAAAGGCGGATCACACCTCCATTACTTTCTTCCCAACATGCAAACAATGTCTAAAACAGGACAAACCTTTTTTGTGCAGTTCAATGCTGGAATGAGCAATCTATTACCACTCTCCAGGACTGCGTTGAAACAGCTAATTGGCAGATGTTCTATGTAGCTGCACATAGAGACATAGACAAATACACAGAATCTGTCTCATCATACACCTCGGAGTGCATCAATGATGTTGTTCCGAGGGTAAACGTTAGAACTTTAATGCTAATGTCTGTGCTAAGCTCAGAGCCAGGTCATCTGCCTATAGTTCTGGGGACCTGGAGGATTTAAGGAGGTCCTGATATGACCAACGGAAGGCCAACAGAGATGCAAAGAGACTACAGGCAAGCAGACTTGGCAGTAAAAACGTCCCAAAAACTTTTGAAATCTAACTCTGTCCATGCCTCAAAATAGACCATCCCTGCAGTATTGTGGTGGCAGCATCATACTGTGGGACTGCCTCTCAATAGCAGGGACAGGGCAGATAAATTCACTTTAAATGTATAATTTTTGGCCTAAATCAATAATGTAGGAAAACTGGTTTTAATACTTCTGCAAGGCACTATATACTGACTTTACCTTAAAAATAAGTGAATCATCACCGGAGGAATCCTGCCTTAAAGCATGTTTCCATGGGATGCAGAACTCTCTATGCTCTTGATTTGTCCAGCCAACTCCAGGGTACTTCCCACTATTTATCTGCTTCTGCAGCCAAGGGATTAGGAGTGGTTTGGGTTGAGACATTTCTGAAGATGGAACAAGATGAGCAATGTTTAAGTGTTATGTTATAAAAATGTGTAAACTTTCTTATCCAGAAATTGTAGTTGTGAGCAGTTTTGTTCCCTGTTGAAATATATCTAATGGAAGTACTCTATTTCCAGAAGACTACCATTTCTTCGCAATTGGAAAGTCTAATGAACAACACCGCTTTTTTTTCTGACCGAGCTGAATGAAAAGCATTGAAGATATTTGTTGTGTATTTTGCTAAAATATTAAAGCATTGAGCAATGTGAAATGTTATGCCTTAGCCACGATTGAAACGGTTAAAAATAAATCACCTTCACAAGAACAAGAAACATGTATTTTAACACAGATGAATATATAGAGTATAGATAATATTAGTTTTCCTACAACAGATTCCCCACTTATTTACTACTCACCTATCCTGCGTCAAACAAACACGTCTGAACAATGACTAACGTATGTCTGACTGCATGGTAGTTTAAGTTCAGATAACATTTTAGTTTACAGCAATGCGAACAAAAACGTTATTATTTACATTATTATTATTTTCAAAAGTCAACGTTGGGGTGACAATATCATAAAGAACACGTAGAGCTTTTATGAAAAACAATCAACGCGTAAAAGTTACAACGTCAAGGGCAGTTGTTACCTGATAGTATCTGTAATTACATTATTTCGCTCAAGACTTAAAATACGTAGCTAATTGACATTCTATTCGAGGGCATTCAATGAAAGCACGTTTAGATGTCCTTATACTATACCTTTAGTATGTTGACGTTCGCGGGTCAATATTTTCTGGGTTGGTAAGCAGTCCGGGAGGTTTTCACAAATGTTTTCACGAATATTTTCTTTTTGGTATACACCGTCAATAGAAACCGCTATCCAAATTGATCTAAGGACATTTTGTACAACCAAACCAACGTTTTTTCAAGATTTGTTTTTCGGTTTCGTTTTTCAGGTTTTACGTCATTAACGACTCTGAGTAACTTTCCTTGTCTATACGCTAGGTGTCAGTTGGAGCGATTTCACTGTCAATATCAACAACAAATTGTTCTTTGCAGATTGTATTTGTTTTTCAAATAGGGGAGAGTTAATGTACTGAACTGTACAATATTTACACAAAGACTTTCTTTCGAAGGAAAATTTGATTGTTTCCAAAAGTCCAAAGTCATAATATGAACAAACATCTAACTGATAAAAGTGAAATGACTATTTCCTCTTTAAATATTATTTATAATAATTCCTATTATGGGAACTGGATAATGTTATAACTTCCTTCTTTTTGCAACTGCATGATTCTAATGAATAAACTAAAGCACTACAATGTCTACATTTCAAATATATTCTGCCATTACTTCCTTTTAAAGACTTAAGATTTATATCACGTTTCTATCTCTTGCATTTTTTCTTATTGAAGAAAAACGTTAGACAGTCCGGATGTGAGCTTGTATGTCCATACTCACACCGTCTACTGCACTCTTCTACTGCAATGTTTTAAAAAGCATTCTCACTTGCGTCCACTTGTTAAAAGCTGCTAGGAACCAACTAGCTCCAGTAGGGTCATTGTCCATTCTCGAGGGGAACTTAATTCATTTCATATTGTAGTTATTGAGCAAGTAATCAAATGTTACTCTATGATGTCGCACCTAAGCCTCAAGTGGCTTTTCAAGTTGTCCCTCAGATCCACACGACTCCAAGTGGAATAGTATATGAGACAGTATACCACAGTAGACAGTATAAACATAACATCTAATTTCACTGGTAACCAGTCTATAAGCGCAATAAGGCATCTGGGGGGTTTGTGATTTATTGCCAATATACCACTGCTATGAGTAGTCCTTAGGCAAGATGCAATGCATATTCAACACCCCCTCGTACGTTATTGTTTATTTATAAACCGGATGGTTTGAATCCTAAATGCTGATTGCCTGACAGCCCTTGTACAGTGGGGCAAAAAAGTATTTAGTCAGCCACCAATTGTGCAAGTTCTCCCACTGAAAAAGACGAGGGGCTTGTAATTTTCATCATACGTACACTTCAACTATGACAGACAGAATTAGAAAATAAATCCAGAAAATCACATTGTAGGATTTTTTATGAATTGAATTGCAAATTATGGTGGAAAATAAGTATTTGGTCAATAACAAAAGTTTCTCAATACTTGTTGTATAGCCTTTGTTGGCAATGACAGAGGTCAAACATTTTCTTTAAATCTTCACAAGGTTGTCACACACTGTTGCTGGTATTTTGGCCCATTCCTCCATGCAGATCTCCTCTAGAGCAGTGATGTTTTGGGGCTGTTGCTGGGCAACACAGACCTTCAACTCCCTCCAAAGATTTTCTATGGGGTTGAGATCTGGAGACTGGCTAGGCCACTCCAGGACTCTGAAATGCTTCTTACGAAGCCACTCCTTCGTTGCCCGGGCGGTGTGTTTGGGATCATTGTCATGCTGAAAGCCAAGTTTCATCTTCAATGCCCTAGCTGATGGAAGGAGGTTTTCACTCAATCTCACGATACATGGCCCCATTCATTCTGTCCTTTACACGGATCAGTCGTCCTGGTCCCTTTGCAGAAAAACAGCCCCAAAGCATGATGTTTCCACCCCAATGCTTCACAGTAGGTATGGTGTTCTTTGGATGCTCAGAACTCAGAATTCTTTGTCCTCCAAACACGACGAGTTGAGTTTTTACCAAAAAGTTCTATTTTGGTATCATCTGACCATATGACATTCTCCCAATCTTCTTCTGGATCATCCAAATGCTCTCTAGCGAACTTCAGACGAGCCTGGACACGTCTGGCACTGCAGGATTTGGGTCTCTGGCGGCGTAGTGAGTTACTGATGGTAGGCTTTGTTAATTTGGTCCCAGCTCTCTGCAGGTCATTCACTAGGTCCCCCCGTGTGGTTCTGGGATTTTTGCTCACAGTTCCTGTGATCATTTTGACCCCACGGGATGAGATCTTGCGTGGAGCCCCAGATCGAAGGAGATTATTGCTTCACTTAAAAATCATTAATTTTAACCTTGTCCTAATAATTGCTCCCACAGTTGATTTCTTCACACCAAGCTGCTTACCTATTACAGATTGCAGATATTCCTGTCTTCCCAGCCTGGTGCAGGTCTAA